>WNGS01001312.1:4964547-4976879 GCA_020271785.1 Procambarus virginalis | reverse complement strand
CAATTTTGAATTGGACAAATCTACTTAATACAGATTAACTATGTGATCATGTAGTCCTATGTTGGTCGTGTGGGGAGAGAGAGAATGGAGGAATGAGAGGAGGAAGAGAGAGAGGAGAGAGAGGAGAGAGAGAGGAAGAGAGAGAAAGAGAGAGACGAGAGAGAGGCAGAGAGAGCAGGAGAGAGAGAGAGAGAAAACAGAGAGAGAGCGAGAGCGAGTGTCAGTCACCCAAGTCTCCAGTGCAGGTGTGGCCATCATAGGGTGTAGACGCGCGCAGAGTCTCCGTCCTGGTGTGCGTGGTGGCCAGGTGTACATAAGTGTAGACACAGTGTGTACGGAGCCGTGTGCGTCAAGGCAACCAGGAGGAGCCTCCTGTGTGCACACCAGCAACACATGACAGTCGAGAGTAGCTCCAGCACGTAGCAAACCATGCCATCATACTCTTACAAAGTCAACGTAAGTATCTCTGTGTTGCTTGTTCCGTGTTCCGTGTAGTGTTGCTTGTGTGATGCGGGCGGAGGGCAGTCCCGTAATTGATTCTGATTGTGCTCATTGATATTCTTTGTTACTTGGGTAGTGCTCCTTGACACAGGTTAGTGTCACTTGACACTAGTTACTTGACACAGGTTAGTGTCACTTGACACAGGCTAGTGTCACTTGACACAGGCTACTAGTGTTACTTTAAGCGTTATTTCCGTGTTCCTTGGTCTCCTGAAACGGATTTTATTCACTATGTTTTTATATTCATAAATTATATTTCCGTGTTCCGTATTTCACCGACCCAACTTTTGTTGTTACTGGGTGGTGCAGGTGTTGTTACTGGGTGGTACAGGTGTGTTGTTACTGGGTGGTGCAGGTGTTGTTACTGGGTGGTACAGGTGTTGTTGTTAGGCTAGGCTATGTTAAGGTAACCAGGCTAGCAATGTTGGTATTGCTTGCTGCATGGCGTCCATGGGCTTCAGTCTGCATGGCCAGTCTAAACTAAGCTTAACGAAATGTAGGTGTTCCTTTACCTGTGAACAACAAACACGTGAACAACAACAGTTTACCCAAGTTTCCTTAATTTGCATTTGATTCTTTATTTGTGGTGCCTGCCGTATACGCAAGCACTGTATATGTGTGTACTCATCTATATATGCTTCCCAGGCAAGCCTCAGCTCCTGGGCCCTGCCTTTCAATTTATTATTGTAACCGATCTTGCTTCTAATTATACCCTGATTTGGACAGTATGTCACAAGTGTGTTGACTACATTCCTTTGTGATTCATTGTGTGTAGTCACACTCAAGTGTGAGCCCAGGTCCTTGTCACTCAGGAAGACCAATGTCTCCAACAAGTAGTTCTGGCTTACGGGACAATCTTGCCATAAATACATCTCAGACATTTCTTAAATAATCGTACAATAGAAAAGGGAAAGTGTAAGAGAATGGGATTATGAGGAGAAACTCCCTGAACTGACGCGAATTATATTTTATAATTTTTTCTGGTCGAGCTGGTATTTATATGCTTACCTAGTCGTGTCTACGAGGGGTGAGCTCTAGCTGTACAGCCCCGCCCGTAGCTACTGTACCTGGTACATTTATACCTCCAGACCTGCCGTTTTTATGTGACAGTACAAGGACATACTGTCATACCTGTCCTTGAAGCTCTGAATGATTACTTCCGCCACCTCTGCATGATGCTCGCTCCATCTCTCTAACACTATCACTGTATACCAGTATCTCCTTATATTATTATGGCTTAGCTCTGCTTCATCGTGTCTCCTTGTTATCTTCTCCCTAACCTGGAGAGACTATCCGTATCTATATTAACTTCAGTATCGTATACAATGTGATCATATCTCCTCAAGTCCTCTCTATATCGTTAGCTTTAATACACGTGATTGTTTAGCAACTGCCTTATAAACTGTAGGGTCCTTGTCTCTTCTGCCAAGCCTCATTACTTTACATTTTTAAAGGTTAAACTCCAGTAGCCATCTGTCATCCCATTCCTGCAGCCTGTCCAGGTTCTCCTGTCATTATGTAATCGTCTTCGCTCCTTAATACTCTCGTCATTTTAGCATTAACTTTCAACATTGACAAGTACGACTCTACTTCTTCTGGAACGTCATTTACATAAATCATGAATAGTAGTGCTCCAAGTACCGAGCCTTGTGGGACCCCCACTCGCCACTTCCCTCCAGCCTCTCTCTTTCTCAATACATCTCACTCTTTCTTATTTGTAAGATACACTCCACTGCAGTCAGTTATCTTCCCAGTTACCCAAGTTGTCTGCTTCTCCAACCTATATATCAGCCGCTTGTCCACGGCAGAGTTAAAGGTTCTTAAGCAGTCTAGCAGATTACAGTCCATGCCCATGTCTTGTGGTGCTACTGGTTTGTGTACACACAATTACTCTGGGTGCCTTCAGCCTCTACTTTCTGGGCCGTGTTCGCCACTCTAGCTCGATTTTAAGGCGCTTCTATACTCCTATTATGTTGTTCACAGATCTCCTTTCGCTTTTATTAGTGCAATATCTTGCCGCACACTGTTGATTGTATTCTTGCACGGCTGTATAAAAGCATTGGCTAATCTTTGGCAGTAACAACTCTTATTTTTACCCTGCCTCTCTGCTTCTCTTCTGATCCTTATGTACTTATTTCTGGCCCTCCATGCTGGCCTCGGTGCTCTGTTATCCCTATGTTGCCCGTGTCTGGCCTCCTCCTGCATTATGAGCTGAACCACGAGTATGTCTTGTTCTTCTCTACTGCCTCCTGAGAGGTGTGTACTGTGTGTGGGGTGTGTCTAGTGATGGGGCCAGCAGCCAGAGCCAGCAGCCGGGGCCAGCAGCCGGGGCCAGCAGCCGGGGCCAGCAGCCGGGGCCAACAGCCAGAGCCAGCAGCCAGTGAAGGAAGGCATCGGTTGGAAAGACAATCAAATATTAATTAGCTTGTAGATCAAGAAGGGAGAGCCAATGACGGAAACATACTTGAGTCACCCCGAAGCCAGGAGGTAATGACTTGATCACCCAATTAACTACGGTGTCTCCATCGCGCTCCCCGCTGACCGCTGGGACGCAACCTCCACTTCCATCCTCTTACCTCATCATGTGCTGAGGAAATCCTCCAGGAATGTACATCTCTTATTTATTGATCCCACACAGCCAGCGGCGCACTCTTTCTTCCTCTCTCTTTATCAGGAGAATTGATCTCACAAGTGTCTACTTGAGAGAACATGTTCCTCTGGCGAGTCAGGCTGTGAATGAATGATCTCTGATGGAGTGATGTTCTAGACTAATGGCACAGTCAGCAAGAGGCTGTTATTGGCTGAGCGCCTTGTGTTATAAAATCAGTTTTCTGGTTGTCCACGAAGTTGGACCAGGCGAAGAACCTTGAGAACGGTGGCCCTACAGACAACAGTCAGACCGCCAACATGTCTGGTGCTGAAGACTGGTGTTGTCTGACCAGTCCAACCAGGGCGGGTCAAGACTGGAGACGAGTCCATGCGTGTACCCTGACCACAGGCTGAGGTAAGAACCGTGCTACATGCGGGAGAGCGCTGTGTGCTCAGGATTCTGGCACACAGCGGGCTCAGGGCTCCCGAGCACACAGCCCGAGCAAAAGGACGGGCTTTTGGAGCAGCCCGTCTTCCAAACAAAGACCCAAAAGTGATTCCATGCACCGGCCAAACCCCCTGTTTATGAATGAAAAACGGTTGACACACGACTGATTTCGTTCGAACACTTCCGGAACAAGTGCTTCACTGACGAATTTTGCTCGAACCCCAACGCTGTAAATGCTTCACCCACGTACTACAAATACAAATAATCGCCAACAGAACCTAATTACCTAACTAAAATTAGGCTTAAATATTCAGCACATTCTAATATGTAATAATATTATCTCACATTTGAGAAAATACAATTATGAATGCGCAGAACGATAAAACTAGTGGATGTATCTTTGGTGGGGGTGGCCGCCCAGGCGAGTCTAGGCTGAGGACAGGTGTGTTTTCTAACAATAATAACATTTGATTGGGAAGTTGCTTTACCGGTCAACTGTACACAATGTAAACAAACCAGCCAAAGATTGATACAAAAAAATACAAGTTGGTAAGCAGATGCGTCGATGCTTGAAACACGTCAAGTCCACGTCAACATATAATACCAGAATAAACAGGAACTCACAGAGCTGTAAACCAGTGTTTACACAGCAGCAGGAGGGTGTAGGAGGGTGGCGGCGGTGACACGCCCTCTACACTGCAGCAGGAGGGTGGCGGCGGTGACACAGCCTCTACACTGCAGCAGGTGGGTGTAGGAGGGTGGCGACGGTGACACGCCCTCTACACTGCAGCAGGAGGGTGGCGGCGGTGACACGCCCTCTACACTGCAGCAGGTGGGTGTAGGAGGGTGGCGACGGTGACACGCCCTCTACACTGCAGCAGGTGGGTGTAGGAGGGTGGCGGCGGTGACACGCCCTCTACACTGCAGCAGGTGGGTGTAGGAGGGTGGCGGCGGTGACACGCCCTCTACACTGCAGCAGGTGGGTGTAGGAGGGTGGCGACGGTGACACGCCCTCTACACTGCAGCAGGTGGGTGTAGGAGGGTGGCGACTGTGACACGCCCTCTACACTGCAGCAGGTGGGTGTAGGAGGGTGGCGACGGTGACACGCCCTCTACACTGCAGCAGGTGGGTGTAGGAGGGTGGCGACTGTGACACGCCCTCTACACTGCAGCAGGTGGGTGTAGGAGGGTGGCGACTGTGACACGCCCTCTACACTGCAGCAGGTGGGTGTAGGAGGGTGGCGACTGTGACACGCCCTCTACACTGCAGCAGGTGGGTGTAGGAGGGTGGCGACGGTGACACGCCCTCTACACTGCAGCAGGTGGGTGTAGGAGGGTGGCGACGGTGACACGCCCTCTACACTGCAGCAGGAGGGTGGCGACGGTGACACGCCCTCTACACTGCAGCAGGAGGGTGTAGGTGGCGACGGTGACACGCCCTCTACACTGCAGCATGTGGGTGTAGGAGGGTGGCGGCGGTGACACGTATTGCTGCCTCATCAACACCGAGGTATTCAGTCCAACACCTTGCTGAAGGCGGCTCACACGTCCGTCATGACCTCGACCCTTGTACACAGGTACACTCATCAAAGGTGCCAACGACCAGGAGTGCCACTACAGCGGCTGGTGTCTGACACCCTCCACGTGACACCAACCAGAAGACGCGGTCGGTTGCTCTCCGGTGATTGTTTATCATTATTAAACGTAATAGAAAATGAGAAAATTATAGGAGGGTCTAATTAAATATTTCTTTTAAATTTATCTGAGTGGTAAGGCTCTGAATAGTTTCCCACAGTCGGGGACATGTAGCCTATTAGGTTTATCATCATTCCCTTTGGCCAAGCACTGACCTTTCCCAGGATGGAAACCACAACAGTTGCCTAGCTCCCGGGCACTTGTTTACTGCTAGGTAAACTGTGGACACAAGTGAAAGGAAACGTTGCCAAAGCACTTCTGTCCTGCTGCGGGAAATGAACTCGGGACCTTTAGGGTGTGAGCCAGCTACGCTGACCACTACGCTAGAGGCACTGACACAAATGTAACATTACTGAGTACAGAAGCGGTTGTGTTAGAGCTCTGTACATGTTTATGTTGATAAGTTATATTTGTGCTTAGTTTGGTTACGACGTCATCTGGACTACCTCAAGTAAACACCACTTTATAAGTGGTGTTACAGACTTGTTACAAGCTCAGTTATAAGTAGTTAATATTGTTTGTGGACAGGTGCGGCGGCACTGATGGTTGTTGGTGTTATAGCCCTCTGTACCTCCCCTCCCTCCTCCAGAGAGAGAGAGAGAGAGAGAGAGAGAGAGAGAGAGAGAGAGAGAGAGAGAGAGAGAGAGAGAGAGAGAGAGAGAGAGAGAGAGAGAGAGATGAGGTAGAGAGGAAGGTGGAGACTTCAACGAGAGTGAAGTACATAACCTTGCCAAGTGTGACAGCAAACACCCTAGACTTTCTCCGCCGCCACCTGTGTCTAGCAGGTGTCAACACCTTCACACTCTGCAGAGCAACACAGCAATACAGAGCGTGCAGCACGTAAAGTGTTGCAGCGCGGAGGTTGCAGGCGTGTTGCTGGACTACACCTGGGTGTACAAATGTACCCCGCTCTCCCTCCCTCATGTGATGTTATTACGTATGGAAAGTTAGTGAAGAGTGACGCTGTCATCTATATTTGTCCGGTTGTTGGAGCAGCTGACTCGCTACCTTCACCATGGTCTCTCACCATCACCACCACCATGGTGACGCTCTCTCACCATCACCACCACCATGGTGACGCTCTCTCACCATCACCACCACCATGGTGACGCTCTCTCACCATCACCACCACCATGGTGACGCTCTCTCACCATCACCACCACCATGGTGACGCTCTCTCACCATCACCACCACCATGGTGACGCTCTCTCACCATCACCACCACCATGGTGACGCTCTCTCACCATCACCACCACCATGGTGACGCTCTCTCACCATCACCACCACCATGGTGACGCTCTCTCA
This sequence comes from Procambarus virginalis, assembly GCA_020271785.1. Taxonomy (NCBI): domain Eukaryota; kingdom Metazoa; phylum Arthropoda; class Malacostraca; order Decapoda; family Cambaridae; genus Procambarus; species Procambarus virginalis. The sequence continues at coordinate 4,970,341 of WNGS01001312.1, read as the reverse complement.
CCATCACCACCACCATGGTGACGCTCTCTCACCATCACCACCACCATGGTGACGCTCTCTCACCATCACCACCACCATGGTGACGCACTCCCACCATCACCACCGCCTGGTGACGTTCTAATACGACCACCACCGCCTGGTGACGCTGTAACATTGGTCACCGCCGACAGTAATCTCACGCTCCGTCACTTTCCTCCGGCAGCCGATGGTGACAATCACTACCTTCGTCCTCAATACGCTCATTATCGTTTTGAAACGCATGATACAGTGCTCGTCCACCAATCAACGCTAGCCTTCGTATGACGTCACGCTGCGTCCACCAGCCACCGCTGGGATTCATGTCATGGGTTGCCTCACACGGTAGTGATGGGTTAAATCCCTCTGACGTCATTAATCCTGGTTTGATTACATGTTAAGTCTGGCTAAATCCGTCAGTGTAGGCCCCTGGCACCTCTCATGTCTCGTGCAAGCCTACCATTGTTTTGAGACACTTCCAATCTTCAATTGTCATTTGCTTAAATATATAATAATAACCTAAAGTGAACAGTTCAGATTTTAAAGACAGGAAGATAAAAAATATGAAATATTATGCGAATACCGAGATGCAAGTAATGGTTCATGCCAGCGACGTCTGGCATCCAGCCCACGCGATGGCAACACCGCGTCCTCTTAATATAACGTCATATTTAGATTTAGATTTATTATTCAGGTAAAGGTATATACATTGTAGATGAGTTACAAACATAATGTTGGATTTAAAGCTAAAGCTAGTACCATACAATACCTAAAGCCACTAATACGCATAGCGTTTTGGCCAACATTGTGAGGTATACTCTGCCTACATTGTGAGGTATACTCTACCTGAGGCTAACATTAGTCGTACAGGTAAAGTGACAGCGGCTCGCGAAATTGACATACCGTCCCGTTTTCTGTTTTGGGTCCTCTGGTAGGTTAAGAAAGGGCACTTTAGTACGATAGTTTCTAGACGTAGCAAGCGGTGTGGAACGCCTGAGAGACATTAGAAATATTTGTAGAATAATAAACCCCACAGTGATTGAGCTAGGAAAACACTATTTGTCAAATATATATACTGTACTGTTCTTAAAAGATTCCCCCATTTTACACCCGCATGATAACGTAAGATTTTAAGGGTTGACAATGTTAATCTTCTTGTTTGAGGAGCTGTTCACTTGAGACAGTTAAGTAAGTCCCAGCTGTGTCTGGGTACAAGTGACAGGATGAACAACCCAGCGGGTTTTGTTCGTATTAAGGAGTGTTGTACATGCTGCTATGGCGGTGTGTCCACTCACTGGATGAGTGGCGCTGCTCAATAAACTCGCCCCTCGGGGCAAAATTTAAAAAGAACGGTAAGGCAGGTGTGGCATAAGAGCAAGCAGTGAGGCAGGTGTAGTATAAGAGCAAGCAGTGAGGCAGGTGTGGTATAAGAGCAAGCAGTGAGGCAGGTGTGGCATGAGAGCAAGCAGTGAGGCAGGTGTGGGATGAGAGACGGAGCGACACACCCGCCCTGGTGGCATGACACAGGAACCACCGCCAGTAACCGTCACACAACACGCGCCTCACGGAGACATACATGACTGGGACACATCTGGCCACACCCGGACCTCTCGCTAGACCCATGGCCTCCATTCCTGCAAGTCCGGGTTCAATCCCCCGGTGTTCCAAGTGTCTGTACCCCGTTTCTTCATCCCGTCCTCATGACCCACCTCCTGGTCCTTGTATCGTTCCCAAATGCTACACAACCACCCTAGCGTGTCGCTGTTCAGCGGGCGCGTGTAGTGGGAGGCTGGCTTGGTCCACCCAGAACGTGGGTGGATCAGTCACTAGATGAGTCAATGGATGGGCCCATCAGTCAGGAGGTGGATAGTCCCGTGGGGAGGGGGTGGGATGGATGGATTCGTGGATGAATGAATAGATGAGTAAAAGCGCTCATAGATGGTTGCGATTATTGATGAATTGGTGCGTGGATGAGTGAGCGAGTGAGTGAGTGAGTGAGTGAGTGAGAGGGGGCAAGAAAGAGCCGTGGGGAAGGATATAAGGTGGACGTACCCGCATGACAGTGCTGAGTGTCTCACAATCCTCCGCTGTTTCCTTCCTTGTGGGTGACTATAGTGTCCAACGAGGTCCTCTCTCTCTCCGTGGCTCTTGTGGGAGTCGACCGTGGCTCTTGTGGGAGTCGACCGTGGCTCTTGTGGGAGTGCGTGTATAGCTCCTGGAGGTGTCCGTGTCTACTGGGGTGTATTATACCTTGTGGGGTGCGTGACCGTGCCTATCGCAGAGCACCACCAGTGTCCCTCTGACACGGAACTCCGGCAAGGCAGAACAGTGGCTCCAGTGGCTACCTGGCCGCGACTAGTGTCTCCACCTGGTGCACGGTTGCCAGATCTAAATTGCTGAAAGTAGCGAGCTGGCGGTCTAAAAGTAGCGAATTTGTAATAAAAGTAGCCCAATTTTTTTTTTTTTAATTTGAACTTGAAAATTTGAAATTTTGAAAATTTGGGACTTGAACAGAAGGGCTGTGAGTTAGGTTCTTTTAACTGCCTTATAAAATTTAACGAATAAAAGGGTTTTCGCACCTTAACATCTTTATATTATGATCATCACGACATATCTGCATTAAAATCAGTGTACAATTCCGGTTTTGGCCTCCACCGCCTTCTCACTTGTTCCCTTGTAACTTGTAACTCACTTAATAACATAAGAACAAAGGCAACTGCAGAAGGCCTATTGGCCCATACGAGGCAGCTCCTATCTATAACCACCCAATCCCACTCATATACATGTCCAACCCTCGCTTGAAACATTCGAGGGATCCCACCTCCACCACGCTACGCGGGAATTGGTTCCACAAATCAACAACCCTGTTACCGAACCAGTATTTACCCAACTCTTTCCTAAATCTAAATTTATCCAATTTATACCCATTGCTTCATGTTCTGTCTTGTGTTGATACTTTTAATACCCCATTAATATCCCCTTGCAACACTTATATGCTGTGCTTCCTATTTTTACCTGCTATGTTAAATGGGATTCTTGTATTGTGATTTGTGTATTTGTACTCACTGAATTTGTGCGCCCCTTGAGGGACTTGAAGTAGAGGGGGGGGGTAGAAATAGCCTAAGCTACTCTATCCCTTTGAGATGTATTTTTTTATTGTCTCAATAAACATACTTGAACTTGAAGTGGACTTTAATGTTTTTTTCGGCAGCTTTATTTCCTTAGTTTCCGAGCTGTTTTCTTTACCGTGTATGTTGTAATAAACTATTCCTATATTTACAGTTGTTTCTCCCTGTGAAGATTATTAAACAATGGTGATTATAAGGGCGCGGAAGTTCAGCCTGGCCAGGGCCGCCAGCAGCCCTTGGGCCCGCCCCGGCAGCTCCCAGTCTTTAATTTGGCACCTTTGTGGTACCTTTGTGGCACCTTGGTATAAGCCTAACATGTATATATATACACTGGCTGCCTGTCCCCCTACACAATGATTTATTATTACCTATTATTTTATCATTTAATTTAAATATTAAATAAAATAATTTATTTAATTATTATAGTAAGTACTTAATAATTTAATAATAAGTAGTAAGTACATAAAAATGATTAAAAAGTAAAGTTTAGTCATAGGAGATTCCTAGATTGGAATTCACTACCAAATTTCAATATATCCAAGTATTTTTAGTGTGAAATGCTGTTATTATATGCATAAATTGTTGTTTTAATATTACGCTTAACCACTTGGGCTGGACGGTAGAGCGACGGTCTCGTTTCCTACAGGTCCGCGTTCAATCCCCGACCGCCAAGAGGTTGGGCACCATTCCTTTCCCCCGGTCCATCCCAAATCCGTATCCTGATCCCTTCCGAGTGCTATATACTCGTAATGGCTTGGCGCTTTCACTTGATAATTCCCCCCCCCCCTGAATAACATTAGGAGAGCAGTATTTACAGGCTATTCATGCCCGTGCCACCTCTTGGGTGGCTTAATCTTCATCAATCGAGAGCAGTACGTCCTAACCAGACGTTTTATGATGATATCCTGAACAGTTGATAAATAAGAGTAATTGCGGAACTCCAGTTATCTAATACTTATCATAAATGGTATAAAACCTTATCATAAGCCAAGGGATTTGTAGATCAGTGTTTAAAGGGAATTCGGAAGTAATAGTAACACAGCTGATGCCATCTGTCGGCAAAAGAGAACACTATCAACTGGCTGGTCAACAGTGGCCATAAGATACAGCTTACGCCATCTGTTGACATCAAATTAAACTTATAACAAATTACCCCACAAAATACAACTAACGCCATCTCGTTTTTTTCCAACGCACTATAAATAGCCAAACAGCAACCCATAAGGTGGGTTGTTGTGCTCGGGTAGGAGGTTCCAAGCTCCGCCCACATATGGTATGGGGTGCATAATAAATGGCATATCATTGGTAGATATTCTTTGTTGACATTCACACAACAGCCAATCACAGGAAGGGATCAGCTATAGGTGCCATCCACTTAATAAATCATCTTTATTCAGCACACCATCCTTGCTTATGACATTCTGCATCAACTTTAATCTACCTAAAAAGTGAAATGTTAAGTATTTAAAAATATTAATATAGTGATAATTAAATACTGCAGGATGTAACGAGTGTTACAGAAACATGGGCTGGCTACCTAACTTGTGACGTCATCAGTGGGTGTTGCCTCACACAAATAATATCGGCGATACAATGCCTTCGCCCTCTTATTGGTCTACATTATTCAGTTAGATAGAAATTACTGTCTTGTATAAAACAGAAATTGTTGTTCTTTTGTACAACAACAAGGTTATTGAGCAAAATGACGTATTTCTTATTTTGCATTTTATTCATATATAAGCGTTGGCATTCGCCGCAACAGGCAGTCACGGGAAGGGATCAGCTATAGGTGCCATCCACTTAGTAAATCATCTTAGTTCAGCCCACCAGTCTTGCTTATGGAATTCTGCTTTAACTTTAATTTACCAAAAAGTGAAGTGTTAATCATTATAAAGTGTTAATAAAGTGATAATTAAATATGCAGGATTAACAGATGTTATATAAAAATGTGCTGGCTACCTAACTTGTGACTTATTATTGGGGGTTGCTTGACACAAATAATCATACTCTGCTCTGTCCTCTTATCGAGTAAATTATTCAGTTAGATGGAGATTCTGTCAGGTGCAAAACAAAATTGTTGTTCTTTTTCACAACAACCTTGTTGTGGTTCACAAGGACCTATTCTTAGTTTAAATTTTATTCATAAAAGAGTGTTGGTATTCCCCTCAACAGCCAATCACAGAAGGTATTTCTGGAAGCTCGGCCTCCTTATGGACTCAGGACATCGCTCTAGCTCATGGCTCTCTGTTTCATCTCTTGTATATACAAACTATGACTTTTTTCGATTACTGTTATAATTAGTATATTAGATATAAAAGTTTTTACACAAATTGGCTAAATTCTGCCATAAAGGACTTTGTCTGGTATACATACAAACATACACCATTTATAGTCTCCGTGGTGTAGTGGTAAGACACTCGCCTGGCGTTCCGCGAGCGCTATGTCAGGGTTCGTATCTGGCCGGGGAGGATTTACTGGGCGCAAATCCTTAACTGTAGCCCTTGTTTAACGCAACAGTAAAATGTGTACTTGGTTGTAACAACGATTCTTCGCGGCGGGATCGTATTCCAGGGACCTGCCCGAAACGCTACGCGTACCTAGTGGCTGTACACGAATGTAACAACTCTTGTATATATCTCAAAAAAAAATTA
>WNGS01001312.1:4926038-4946813 GCA_020271785.1 Procambarus virginalis | reverse complement strand
AACTCTGAGAGGGGGGAGGAAAGGGGGCCCCAGACCTGCGCCGGCTGCTCCAACAATCAGTTCAGAGGCTGAGTATCAAAAACTAAGCAAAAATCTGCTGACCAGAGGGAGGGAGGGTGTCAGGGAGCCTCTGGGGCTTACCCAGAAAATGGCATTTCATTACATTCAACTCTGGTTTTCTGTGGGGAGCCCCCTACGACTCCCCGGAGCTACCTAACCAAGAAAAGGAAAAAGGGGCTTACCCGGGAGGCGGCTGCCACTTGCTCCTTAACAAAGTCGAGACAACTGGCTGCAACCTGTGACCTAAAGCAACATACACCCAACTAGGGCCAGGTAACAGGTGCCAGGACCCTCTTTGACCTTCAAAGTCCTTGTGCAAACTTACAAAAGTCATGGGCACAAGGATAGACTGGAGGCTAGCTGGACCGAACAACCCTGCGGACGACCTGGGAGACTCGAGCTCTGGAACAAGGAACAAGGGAAACCAGGTCAACCCAAAGTGCATCCCCGGCCACAGAGGCCGTGGCGCACAAGTAATGGAGAAGAGTCGCAACCAGACACACATGATGCACCCCCGGCCCAACCAACCAAGCACCCAAAACCCAAAGGCCCCACTAGAAAGCGGCCGACTCATTCTTCGCCAGAAAAGGAGACTGCTGCAACCGAACAAACGTCCACCAGAACCAAAAGAGCAGAAACCCCTGTGCCGAAGGAGAGCATGAAGCTCCCCAATGGAGGAATGAACCGAGACAGGCCGTTTCAGATATGAATGCCCGCCCCTCCACCCCCCAGATATGAACTGCATGGGAGCCAAACCCCGAGAATCCAGCAGACGAATCACTCAAAGTGACCAGCCCCAAAGAGACAAGGACCAAAGAGAACCCCTGCAGTTCAGGCAATGAACCACCCGAGTACAGTCTGAATGGAGCCGGATGGTCAAACCCCAAGCGACAGCCAAACAGCTGTGAACTCCCACACCGTGCTGTGAGCCCGCTGGAAGGACGGTGCCCGCAGACCCTGGCCAGTTTGGTAAGCACTGGTCACAACGCCCAAGCCGAGAGACGAAGCATCTGTGAACACAAAGAGCAAGGGCTCAGGTAGGCACCAAGACACTGAACACCGAAGAGGAAGCTGGCGATGCAGTAACCGACACAAGGCAACCCGAGGCTGAACCTAGCGATCACAAGATGGGCGGAAGGGACAGCCCCCGAAGAAACCAGAACAGCCGCCAAAGCCAAACCCGGCCCGGTTGGTAAACTAGCACGGCAAAGTTCAGACTCTCGCAACTGCTGAGTGACCCGGGAGCCCCCAAAACAGTTGAAGGCGGGACTGCAGCTGCAGCAACACATCCAGAGGGAGAGACAAGGAAGCAGTCCAAGAGAAAAGAACCACTTTCCTGGTGAGCAGACATGCAAAGCGACTGGGAGCCCACACCAGCCAGTAATCGAGGTAGGCCAGAATCCGAACCCCTAACAGACGTAGACTTACTACCCGGGTAAGACGTGTGAACATTCGAGGTGACAGATTCAGGCCAAACGGATGGCAACGAAAACGGAAAGCCTGGTGCCCCACCACAAAACCTAACCAGTCAATGACCCTCGGATGAATCGGGACGTAGCAATATGCATCCCGGAGGTTCAAGAAAAGCCGGACCTGGGACAGGGTGGTCATCCGAAAGGAGGGGCAATAGATCCAGGGGTTTCATACGGGAGAAGTCCAGAATAAACCTCAGATCCGCACAGTCCCATTTTGGAACTGGGAACAGGCGGAGGAAACCCACCTGAGAGACGTGGACATTTCGACCACACCCAAGCGTACCCACTCCAAGATGGCCTGACAGAGTGCAGGGAAAGAGGCCTGTCCTGCCAGGCCCCACCCCCCCAGAGGAGGAGGAGGAGCCACCCAACATTACCACAGGCCAGAGGAGACGACCTGAAATGCCTTCAAATCGTGTAACCTGGTGTGAGCAAAGATTGCAAGCCTCCCCCCATCGCCCCATGAATAGGGAAATCCACGAAAGACGAGCAGAGCGATCACTGCGACCAGACAACACTGGCTCCGAAGGAAGTGTCGGCTCAGAAACGAGCACCACTGGCCTACCACAACTGGAGGAACCCCGAGCTCTGGCACGATCCTTTTGAAAAGAGCCACCATGATCCTCCCCCCCCCACAGAGAACCAAAAAGTCCGACAAGGGACAGCAACTAGACGAGACTGCTTGCAGAAACTGTGTGACAGCAGACTCTGCAAACAGCAATGGACAAAAAAGTGATGAAAACCCAAGTGGATTCCAAGGAGAGAGCAAGCACAGCCTGTCGACATGGGAGGCAAGAAGCAAAAAACAGAGACGCCACCTCTTTGAGAATCGGCACAAACAACTTCAACATGGCAATCGACGCCCAAGTTGAGTAGGCAGGCGAAACCAAACAAAGCCCGGCACCCAGCGCTTCCACATCCTCCTCAATCTAGTCTGAGGACAGCTCGACAAGGAAAAAGAAATGCAAGACTGAGGCCAAGTGCTCACCGGGCACACAAATTCTCAGCAACCAAGGCAGCCAAAAGGGCAGGAACCTGCACATGGAGCTGCACAATGGCGACTTCTATAGGAAGCACAAGCATGCATTAAGGCGCTCAAACTTGCCCCCCCCCCCCCAGGTAAACCTGTACAACAGTAGAAATCTCCTGCCAATCAAGCGTGCGGGTCTAACAAGACCCATGCCACGCACCCAATGAAAAGAAAGGGCAGTCCGCCAGCTAGGAAGACTCCGGTGTCTCGTAATGCACCCAAAAGGGAAAAGTCGACCCGAGCTCAAAAGACGACGGATCCATCACTGAGGCATAATCCGGGTCTCGCAGGAAGTACACAGCGATGGCCTCCCAGAACCTCCCTAGGTGAGATTCGAGAAGCCGAAAACCTCCGGAAGGAAGGAACCGAAGAACTCAAGTGAACCCGGAACCGAACCCGAGAAGGAACCAACGCGATAGGCCATTGCTCCCCTAGCCTCTCTAGAGGGAGCCAGGTTCTGGCTCGTGGTCCCCGGTATGCAAGAACTCCATCGACTGTCTAATACATACATATCAGCCCGGTAAGCTCCAGGAAGCCATAGGGGCTCCCCACAGAAAACAGGTACAGTATAACCCTAATTGTTAAACTATTGTCATACGACATTAGCCACCGCGGTGTGGGGTGCCAATCCACAAACAAGAAAGATCAACATATTTTAGGAACCCAACATGGCACTAACTGACTCTCTACATCATAAACAATAACACCTCCAAAAAGCCTGCCTTGACAAAGATAAAACTCAATAAGACCAACAGTATTAGTGAACAAGACACTGCTTTACAGCACAGGAATCGGCTCTACCATACCAATATTGCACTACCATACTAACCTTTCTCTACCACACCAGCTACACATTTCACCAACCTTCTGCTACCATACTAGTCTTTACAACTCGCCAACATTCCATTGCTACACCATCCCCCCCCCACTACACCAACCTTCCACTACCACACCAATCAACCAACATTCCATTACCACAATTAATCCATTTTTCATTCACTACATAGCACTTTGTGATTCTAACTACACAAGAAAAACATTTCCAACCTCAGCTATGTGATACCTTATTTAACATTCATTTTTCATCCATCCTTTTCATTCCACAAATGTTTGTTATTATCACAGTCGCCGTTGATCTCATCAATGGTCATCAGTATAGTTTATATTCTATACTTACTGATAATACTAATACATTATCTACTACTTCTACTACTAATAATAATATTTAACAAATCCATAGGAGCCGTGATGAAGGTTCGAACCTATGCACTGGGTGTTCCCAGATGCATGCTTTAGTTGACTGTGCCACAACATTGGGGGAATTTTGTGAAACCACAGTTCGGCTTCAGAGGAAGCCTTGGGATCCTTGTGGGTGCAGTAGTAGTACCTCAGGTTGCAATTCTTTTACCATGTGGTTTAGTCAACTAGAGCATGCATCTGGGAACACCCAGTGCATAGGTTCGAACCCTCATCACAGCTTCTATGGATTTGTTCACCGATATATCACGATGTGATTTCTCTGCGTTACCAGTACTAATAATGGTAATGTCATCTCACAGACATCATAATATAGGATAAAAACCAACACTTGTGTATTGATGAAATTTATGTAAGGAATTTACACCAAGTCTTTCATACTCTCCTGAGTGCTTTATCAAGGTCTAAGTGTGTGATTAGGAAGAGACTTGTATCTTAATGTCTAGGAGGCTATGTTCTCCTGGGTCCAGTCCTCTTATTCTTCTTGACCGCCTAACCATGTCACCTCTATTCCCGACTGGCAAATGTACCTGCAGTAATGCCTTCCACGGAAATATGGTCATGTATCCTTTCTGTAATCCTGCTATTCTGGGAACTGGAGTTGTTATTAATTGAGGTGTTCATCTAGATGCTAGCCATCGTAACCCTCTCCATTAACAATTAGGATCATATTCAAAGGAGCATAGCTAATGGGACTGCTTTCATTCATCCATTTATTGAGATCTAATTCATATATTACCTGTAGAGATTGTAATAAAGTCTAATGTTGGGTTAACTGAAGATCACAGTTGAAGAAGATAAGAAAGCATGTAGAATTATGGCTGGTAACAGTGCTGTAGCTAACCATAGTTGGGATAAATTATAATAGATAACCATAATTGGGATCAAGATCACAATATCTTAAGAAGTGTGAAATGATCTATAAAAGTAATAATATTAGAACTAGAAGGGTAGTGGAAGGGGTACTAATAAATACTCTGAATACTTTCATTTGGTAACAAAAACTTTACTTCAGAGGATGACTTTACTAGGAAAATGATTGAGTGAATTAAAATTAGATTTCAATAAATGGATAAACGAAAGCAATCCCATTAACCATTCTCCTTGGGATATGAAGAGTTACGATGGCTAGCATTCAGCTGAACACCTCGATTAAAACAATTCCAGTTCCCAGAATAGCAGGATTACAGAAAGGATACATGACCATATTTCCGTGGAAGGCATTACCACAAGCACATAGCCAGTCAGGAATAGAGGTGACATGGTCTGGCAGTCAAGAAGAATAAGAGGACTAGACTCGGGATAGCAGCATCATTTGACGTTGAGATGTAAGTCTCGTCCTAACCACACACTCTGACCTTGATAAAGCACTCAGGAGAGTGCAAAAGACTTGGTGTAAATTCCTTACATAAATTTCATAAATACACAAGTGTGGGTTTTTATCAAATAATAATAATAATAATACAGTAACAACAACAATAATAATATTTGCCATTTCAAAATAACTGCAGCCATTGCAGCCAGATCAATATGACATTCAGTGCAACTAAGCTATATACAGTAATTATATACCAAGTGTGTCAGTTAAATAATGTATAATTATAATTCCCAGGCTAAGATTTCCATAGCTATCACAAAGTAAAGCTTATTACATCCACTTTTAACTAATATTACGGTATTATCAGTCAATTCTAAACCACTTTACAGTACATCCACTCAAAGTAACACAGTACTTTTAAAGTTAATTATACAATTTATCTTCAACAATTATTTACTTCCTATATTTAAATAGTCATATTTCCTTTTATGCAAAAACATATTAAACCATGATTTATCTAAAATCACCTCACCTTAGATCTATAATACAAATGTAAGTAATGAGGGAACTTGGGGAAACAAGTGACACATACAAACTTGTGTATCATCAACTCGGAATAAGACCCTGTATAAAGCAGTTATGAACAATACATTTTAAATGTACTAGTATAGTCCTCTTACATAAATGCAGGGATCAAACAAGGGGGAGGGGGGTTTACAATACTAGTTACAGTACTTTCAACCAATAATCACAAGCTAGAATTTTCTTGTTATGGTGTGATTTGTAGCCCAATAATTGATGTCCTGGATGAACTATACCAATGGCCAATGGCTGCAGGAGCAACTGAGGGGTCTTACATCAGAAAAATTATAAATTTAAATTTTCAACAATAATATAAAGACAAATTTCTCCTTATTGATAATTTTAATTTTGAATTTTTCCGAGATAACACCCCTTAGTCATTTCCATAGCCAAAACCCATGTGGTTCAGCCAGGACATCAATTATTGCTCTATTAATTACCATGCCATAACAAGACTACCCGCCCACCACTCTATGTCTGCACCGAACATCACAGTTGGGAAGATGATGGCAGCCCTCACTTAATGTCTAATTTCCACTCTACTCACTTGCCACCTGTGCAGAGACGGGACTTCAGGCAAGTGATGTGCTGTGCTATACTTAGCCCTGTTGTTCTTGGGAACTTTTTTGTCACTGTGTATGAGGCTCATCTTTGTGTTGGGAAGATGCTTTATTCCCATTTTTGGTTGAAGTATGATGCCTCCTTGGGTTCACTTTGGGTCCAGTTCAGGGACTGTGTCTGAACAAGATCTGTCTCTCTGAGTTTAAGTCCACCACATCCTGGGTACATATGAAGTCTCTGTCTTGTCATGGCTTGTGGACAACCCAGTCCTTTTGCCAGACTTCAGTAGTGAACAAAAAGGTGTCATTTGTTAACATTCCTGTTGTGTACTCCTGTCCTGCCTTGTGAGGTGTGGAGTTAAACAACCCCATGTTCAGATTTCTTCCCTTGTCCTTACTTTGCTTGCCATAAACTTTAAGTCTGACTCATAATTGGCTGATATGGTTCAGAGCATCACTTCCCAGGAGCTCTTCGCTACTGTTCGGAGCTTACTTCTCTGGGGGTTGTGGTGTTTGCAGCATTGTTCTCTGATTTTTCAACAACAGAGCTCTTTCCAAAGAGGCTCACTATTTTTTTCATACATCCTTGTCTGAGAGCAGACTGTCCTCAATCTGGACAGTCTGCTGTCCAGGTTGAGGACAGCACACTGGAATCCACTTACCTAATTCACTGCTGCTGTCCATTTCCTTTTCTGCATTTTTTCCTAAGGAGGATGTGCTGTAGGTTCTGGACTCTGCACATACCAACCCATCCTCCTGTCTTGATACTACAGTACTTTTTGTAACTATGTGGACAATTGTATACACATAGACATAATAGACAGATAGTAGAATTTAGTGCTATTCACTTTATGGTCTTGAAAAATAAAGATAAAACCAAGCTTAATATTCTAAGGCCTTGTTTAACATACATGTACTATGTTAGGCCTCAGTGTGTATTGGGCCAAGGAAGGTTAGGTTAAGTTTTCTTTGCAACATCAGTACAAAAACTTTTCTGGTTTGTCAAAATTCAGTAGAATTGATTTCAACTTTCTAGTGTCCTTTCATGTCAATATATATGTACGATGGTCCTCATCGTTACTATAAGTAAGTAATTATCAATAGAAGGCACCAAACCGGGAAGGCTATGTAATCGTTACTATAAGTACTACCTAATCAGGATGGGCTAGCGCACACAGCCTTCCAGCCACTCCACTGTGTATTACAGTTAAAGCAAACCCCACAAGCATAAAAGAAACACATGTTTGGAATTCGACAGATTGCAGGTCTTCAAAATATAGCAAGAAGTTTCCAAACTGAGATGTGTGGAATCATACCAAACAGCACTATAGGACTTTGAGATAGTCAGAAATGAAGAAAGAAGGTATTTGCTGGAGCTAGACACAACTAAGGCGGTGGGAATCAGATTAGATGTAACCATGGTTATTAAGAGCAGCAGAAACCTTGTCCTGGCTGCTTATTTTGAGATCTAACAAGTCACTGGAAAAAGGAAAACTACCAGAGAGCTGGAAGAAAGCTAATGTTGCACCAATATAAAAAACAGAAACATACTGCAGCCATTAAACTACTAGCATATCATGCAAGATGATGGAAAAAGAATTAGAAAGAGGGTAGTAGAACATTGGTGCATGTCAATTCTCACAAACTTGAGAAAAGGTAGGAGTGATGGAGAAGGTGCTCCAATGGATAAAGATGTACCTCTGCAACAGAAGGACAATGAAGTTAAAGAAGAAACCTCAGAGTGGTGGGATGTTACCAGTGGCATCCCATAGGGGTCAGTACTGGGGTCAATTCTATTTCTTATCTATGTTAACAACCTAACATTACCTACCAGAATGTGATCACCTACCAGGTAGGTAGGTGATCACCTACCAGAGTGATCAAATTTCTTCCTCTTAATGTTTGTTGAAGATGCACAAATTATGAGAGGAATAAAGACAATGGTAGACTACAAGAAACTACAGGATGATTTGGGGAAGAAAAAAAAATGGTCCCCTCAAGTAGTTACTAGACCTAAATTCAAGCATGTGCAAAGTAATGAAGCAGAGTGTTAGGAACTAGATGACAACATGAGGTACCACTTGGGAGGAATTATGCTTCTGGACTCAGACAGAGAAAACAACTTGGAGGTTGATATTACACTAATCCTGTCGCCAGACATCCACATCAAATATTATCAGCTGTACTGCATCTGGAAGGTTGGCCAACATAAGAACTGTCTTTAGGAATATGAACAAAAAGAGTCTTTCAGAACCTTGTTTATCATTTATGTCAGACCAATTCTTTAATATATAGCACCAGAGTGGAGTCTTTATCTTATTAAACATGAAACAATGCTGAAGAAAGTTCAGAGGTATGCATCGGATTAGTCCCAGAGCTGAGAGGTATATGAAGACTGAAATAGTTAATACTCATGTAGCAAGAAGAGAGAAGAAGAAACAGGGGAGACATGGTCACTATATTCAAAGTACAGTACTCAGGGGAATATGGCAGATAAGGACACTACTCTATTACACAAGAGTAGTACACAAGGGGGGACAAAGTGATACTAATTACCCAATAAGCTACCGAGACATTAGAATGAATTTTTTCAGCGTCAGGATAGTGAACAAATCTAATGTGTTAAAGTGAAATAATAAAGGTCAACACTATTCACAGCTTTAAATTGTGATATTGACAGCCCGATATGCTCTAGAACATATACATTAGTCGATTACGAATTGAGAGGAGGGAGCAAAGGGCTATTGTGCACTCCCCTCTCTCACCTTGTCCCCACATGTGTAACTAGGTGAGTAGCTAGCCCTAGGTTCCTCATTCTCCAGGGAGATATAAGGGTTCTGTTTCCTAGGTTGTTCATGTATGTGATCCCCCTTCCTCATCCACCTCCTGTGGAGTGGGCTCAGTGATTGCCTGGTACCAGCAGATTTTGGCAAGGCTACTTTCATGGGCCCTGCTAACTCTTTTATGAGGGAGCAGTCTGGGAACAGTCTGTGCACCTTTTGAAATATGTGTAAAACAGCCATATTTGGACTCTTCGGATGGTGATCCGAAGTCTATGTTGAATCCAGTTGCTGCAAATGCCTTCCCAACTTTTTCTTGTGACCTGCCCCTTTGAGAGAACCAGATACTGCTCCCCACTCTGGGTAGATCAGCATGGGTTTCAAAGGCCTGGCATGATCCTAAGGCTTAGCAGTACCAGTGCTCAAATACTTAGGAGATACTGAGGAGGGACTTTCCAGAAAAGCTAACTTCTCACCAGTAAGTTTTGCTCTTGGTAATAGTACAATTTCAATGTAAAAATACAAAAGTAGCTGCAATATGAAATAAGTACAATAACACTACAGTTTTGTGAGTATTAGCCTTGACAGGTTAGGTGGCATGCTTAGGTTAAAATGTTTCTGCTTAGACAAAGCAAATGCAATTTTTATAATATCAAATATCCAATCATGAGAAGAGGCTGGAGTAACACCCACCACAAGAGAAGGCTAGCAATATACATAAAATATATCAGTAATGGTACTGTCTTAAATTATGACCCATTTGCAACAAAATACTTTTGTGCAGTCTTCTATCACATGCTTTGCACAAAGGAAATTTTATGCTCTATGCTACATCCCAAAGTGGTAAAAGTACTGTCAATCCTAATTTAAAATATAACAAACATTCTATCTCATCAAACAGAATGAATTAGTAACTCTGCATCACATTCTTTGGGTACAGGAATAACTTACATCTAAAGCTCATGTACACTAAAGTATCGTCAATACATTGGACATGTACAGTATGTCACATCTTTACGCTATCATCTTATAATGCAGTTTTCACAGTTTTTATTACATCTAAAACTAAATATATTGTATGGCTCACCTTGCCTTTATTGTATGGCTCGCCTTGCCTTTATTGTATGGCTCGCCTTGCCTTTATTGTATGGCTCGCCTTGCCTTTATTGTATGGCTCGCCTTGCCTTTATTGTATGGCTCGCCTTGCCTTTATTGTATGGCTCGCCTTGCCTTTATTGTATGGCTCGCCTTGCCTTTATTGTATGGCTCGCCTTGTGCTAATGCACAAAATATTGCAGGTGATCTACATCAAGTACTGTATTTAGTTTGTCTACAATGATACTTGTATAGATTGTATTTTGATCATTATCAATATTCTTTGCATCATACCGTCAATGATCTGAAATATTCTATCCCTTCCGTAACCTTTATCAAATTCCTAACATGTGACACACTAATTCTACTTAAAGGTTCTCCAACCAATTCTTGTTTGGTATCATCAGTCTCTCCCCTAATAAGTATGGAATGACTCATTAAATAGCCTTCAAATCTTATTTCTACATCAGCACCTTTCCCTAGTGACTAGTTTGCATTTAATACCAAACCAACTAAACTCTTGATGAACATCCCTGAAAATTCTCAACACACTTCTAAGCCTCCGGATAAGCTCGATAGCCTATGTAGCGGTAGAGGAAGCGGTGGGCTGGAGAGTAGGGTTGGATTTGGTGTGGTACGCTATGAGAGGGGAGGTTTTGCAAGTCTCCAAGATTATTGTCACACATTACTGAACCATGTGTCTGAGGCCTGCTGAAATGATATACTGTATGGAGAAATTCAGTGGTTAGTATTTTCTACAGCACAATTATTAAATGTTAATGTAAAGTTTCCATTTAAAACTCTACTTTACACAAAAATATTACACAATGATTTTTCTAATTGATCACTATTTCCCCAACATTAGTATTTTGAACATGGCATAATATATATAAAGTAATATTCTGGACATTTTTTAAAATCCTTTGTAACCCAAAACTTTGTCATTATCAATTCAATAGAATCCAGTCATACAAACCAAATCTCGCTGCAAGAAAATAAGACAAAGCACCACCCAAGATAAAGCAGACTGAAAAGGATTCACCCCAAGAATAACATCAAACAACTAAGAGAAGACAATGCTAGTAAAAAACAGTTTTTGTTAATGGCACTAGAAAAGTAAAGCTTCCATAAAGTCTTCAGTAAATATAATCCTAATAGGGCATAACATCAGCAGTATATGGGAAGTTAGCAAACATAAGAATGTCATTTAAGAATCTAAACAAGGAGGCTTTCATGACCATACACACTGTTTAAGTGAGACCATTACTTGAGTTAGCAGCACCATAATGGAACTCACACCTTGTGAAGATTCAACAGGAACTTGAGAAAGTTCAGAGCTTTGCAACTAGATTAGTACCAGAACTGAAAGGGTTCAGCTATGAGGACAGATTGAGGGAACTAACCCTCACTATCTTATGGGAAAAGAAGAAACAGAGGGGGGGATATGATAACTACATATAAGATCATGAGGGGAATAAAGTGGATAAATGAAGCCCATTTGAATTAAAAGAGGTAGGACAAGGGTACATCGGTTGAAGCTGGACATGCACCCGAGTTCGAGATGTAAGGAAGTTCCAATTTCTTGTATGGGTGGTAGGCAAGTGGAATTCATTAAATGAAGAGGTTGCTGAAGCCAATTCCATCCACAATTTTAAAAAGAAATATGATGAAAACAATGTTGAGAAGGGGTCATTAGCATGCCAGGTATGAATGGCTAGAAAGCAGAACATAGAGCTAGGTCTCACTGACCCACAGTCATTGTTAGGTAAGGAGAGGTAAGCACAGAGAGACTTGTATACAATACATACTGTGGGTGGAGGTACTGGTGAGCATACAAGTGGCTGAATGACCCATCCTCCTCACTCTCACTTACTCTGCTCCCAGTCCGGGCCATTGGCTCCAGAATTGGTGGGTATGACAGAAGCTATGGAATAAAGAGTGGAATGTGACAAACTTTACAAGATATAAAATAAACTGTTTAATGAAAAAATTAATTCTTACATAAGTACACAAGAGCACAGTTTCATACTCAGAAGTTAACACTTCTGAGTATGAAATACTGTATTAAATAGTACCTGACCTTGACTTTTCAAACTTTATATACAGTATATATAACTTACAATTCTTCAAATTGTATGAAACAGTTTGATGTAAATCATAATTAACTTTTGAATATGTTGTACCCACACACATCCTGTTAACATATCTACACATCCTCTGTTAACATATCTACACATCCTCTGTTAACATACCCACACACACACATGTCGGTGTATCAGTCAGTTCAAATTCTTCAGATTACAAATTATATACTGTACTAAACATATGTAGATGACACCTTACAGGAATGAGCTTACCACTGGCTTCTTGACTCTGAAGAAGATAACAGAGATGAGAGTGGGCAGGTACTCCCACAGTAACTGCACAATGATGAACGTGTAGTAGCCATATTCACTGTCACTCAAAAGATCAACCTAAAGTGATATATTTTGTGAAAGATTCAACTCTCAACCAGTATCTTCAGCATGATAAAATTATTAATACTGTATATCATATATGAATAAAATAATCTACAGAATGCCTATTTGCCCATGCAAGGCAGCTCCATACTTTATATTGTATAGTCAACTGATTATATTCATATACCATGTACTTCTCTGGGTATGAGCAAAAACTTCATGTAGGTACAGTAAATTATTTATTAATAAATGGCATGGGAAATGTTTAACTTTGAACAAAATGTTTTTGCCAAAATTTTCAGTGTATATTTTTTGAATATGAACAATTTACAAGATGCACTTAAATTTAAGGGGGTAACCCTTTAACACGGTAATAAGTATTTTGGACAGTAGGTAATATTTATATACAAGATATTACTATTATTATTATTATTATTTGCCACAGTGAACTTTAATGTAAAAATTTTCCAGGGAACAGGAATTTCCAGGTAATTTAAAAAAGTAACAGATTGAAGGTAATGATTTAACATGGTGACAATAAAAATGACACAATTACAAGTTAACTGTACTCGCTCAGTAAGCATAATTTACAAAGTAACAAATGACATAAATAATGTCCAAGAAAGACCAAGTGTTATCTACCCAGGGTAAGACCTTGGTAGGTAACACTTCGGAAAAGTTGAAGAGTGCAAACGAATGGGGGTAACTTTAAGATAAGTATAGTTGATGCATTAACCACTGCACTGCACAATGCACCTTGAGGCGCAAGATCTGTGGTGCATAAAGCGCCTCAGGGCGCTCGTAGGTATAGTGTAGCATTCAAAACTCCCGCAGCTACACAGGGTTCACATCAGCTTCCTCAGGGCTCTTGTAAACAGACAACATTAAAAAAAAAATATCGTGGGCAACATTCCCGGGTGTTAGAGCCTCAGTATTGAGTGAGCAACCAAGGTTGGCACATGCCGCATGAGCTAACAGCACTGCTGTTCAGCTTGTGACCACAGCATCGCCTAAAAATGTAAAACTATATATGTAACTGGCATTATTTAGCCATGATAGTATTACAGAAAAGCCTGACTGTGATAAAGGCTGTGTACAATGTTCAGATATTAGTGAATCAATGCTGTTCAAGATGTTCACAGCGCTAGCCACAACACACTGCCATTGTTCCCTCCATCTAAGAATCCTCAAACTTTTCATGTTCCTTTACAAAATAAACTTGTGGAAAATTATTAATTTACAGGATTTAGCGACTAGGATTCTGATAATAGCAAGATTGTGGTGAGAATTAGCGATGTGCGTAGTATGGTGGGAGGAGTAATCTTTGATTGTCTTCCTCTAAAATAATCTTTCCTGCCTCTGCTCTTTACAGACACCATCTTGTCGAATCGGCTCCGATACACAACCTACCCAACATGAACCCGAGTTCTGGCTTTGTTGCTGTTGACTCTTCCCTTTCACAGTACATACTCAAATGTTCTAAATTTTCTAATAAACATGACCTAATATAAGTCTGTCCTTTTTATCTTCCTTTTATTTTCTTTTTTTTTGTTTTCTCTTATGATCCCTTTCTTATTCCTATTATTTCACCCTTAATTACACCTTACCTTCCCTACCTTTTGCCTTACTCTGATCTTCCTCTAAGATTTCCATCTCCTCATCTCTCTATCGGCTACTTAATGCCCTTGCCTCCCTCATCTCATCACAATTGACTTGATAATGGTCCAGGACGGACCGAAACATCATCGTCTCTTCAATTTCTAGTGTGTGGTTTGATCAACATTTTTCAGACACGTTATTGATGCATCAATCTTTGATCCAACAATCTTTCCCTAGTAGCTTACTTGCAAGTTCTGTAACCTTGGGGTCCTATTTTTTTATGGGATCTGTTTAAAACTTATGGGAGATTGACTGCGAATATTGCATTGACTAGGGTGTCACTTAGAATGTCCCCCTCTCCAAGGTCTGGTTGATACCTGGTTGATGGGGTTCTGGGAGTTCTTCTACTCCCCAAGCCCGGCCCGAGGCCAGGCTCGACTTGTGAGAGTTTGATCCACCAGGCTGTTGCTTGGAGCGGCCTGCAGAGCCACATACCCACCACAGCCCGGCTGATCCGGGACGTCTCTTAGGAAACAGTCCAGTTTTCTCTTGAAGATGTCCACGGTTGTTCCGGTAATATTTCTTATAGTCGCTGGGAGGACGTTGAACAACCGCGGACCTCTGATGTTTATACAGTGCTCTCTGATTGTGCCTATGGCACCTCTGCTCTTCACTGGTTCAATCTTGCATTTTCTTCCATATCGTTCACTCCAGTACGTTGTTATTTTACTGTGTATATTTGGGACCTGGCCCTCCAGTATTTTCCACGTGTATATTATTTGGTATCTCTCTCGTCTTCTTTCTAGAGAGTACATTTGGAGAGCTTTGAGACGATCCCAATAATTTAAGTGTTTTATCTCGTCTATGCGTGCCGTATATGTTCTCTGTATTCCCTCTATTTCAGCAATCTCTCCTGCTCTGAAGGGGGAAGTGAGTACTGAGCAGTACTCGAGACGGGACAACACAAGTGACTTGAAGAGTACAACCATTGTGATGGGATCCCTGGATTTGAAAGTTCTCGTAATCCATCCGATCCGATCGGATTGGTCAGCATTGCAGGGTTCACAAGAAAGAATTTCTACATATTAAAATAATTTTGGAAAACTTCAAAAGTATTTACAATAATACATATTCCAAAGATAAGTTGCATTACCTGGTCAGTGTCATACACCCAGTCAATATTGGGCACAAGCGCCAGGATGTTGGCGACAGTTCGACACAAGTAGAGCGTCACAACCAGCATGCCAACACTGCGTGCCCCGGTTTGAGTCATATCCTGGACAAAAAAGAATGAACAAAATTATACTTCCACAGCATGAGACACACCCATCCATGTTATCAATCATATTCCAAATAAATGGTAATGAGCACAATCAGTACATATCAAACCTCGCCCATACCTCAGTTTCTAGAAGAAGTCGAACCTCAGCAGTTTTTGCCACCTGTACAATCAAGTATGCCAAAGCAGCGGCCATTGCAATGAACATCAGACCATTGATAATAACTCGAATGTAAATTACATATGGCACAACCCCTGGTAGTTTGGCAAGCAGCAGCTTGGGACTAGGAAGACCAGCATCTGATGGGGCTAGTGACAGGGAAAACAAAACAGTATGGTAAACCAGAGTTATTTGAGTCCAGTTAATACATGTAATAACGATAATATATAGATTTAGTTGTATAGATAGAGATGCAGGTACCAAGGGAACTAGACGGGAATAAAAAAAATTTATGTTGATGCTAAGGTAACATTGATTATGAATCTGAACAAGTAAGAGCGTTATTACACACTACATTGTCTAATTTAATGTTAAATAAAAGACTACAGTATTAAGGGTAAGATTTATTCAGAGTTTGAGTAATTACTTGTTATCTGCTATAAGAGCAAAGAACATTAAGAGATCCTGCAAATATAAATATTTTTATTAAAATACAGTACACTGTATACAGTATGATGTACTGTACAGTACATCAATGACATAAAATCAAGCTTTAAATGTAACAAAATGCCCTGGTCGGGTGGAGTCCTTGGTAGGTTCCTGGGCTAAACACTGCTGGAGCCAAGCTTTAGGCAGATGCAGCAGGCCTCCCAGATCTACCTTTACCTATTGAAAGTCATGACCAGAACTTGGATCTCTCTTTGAGGTAAGGGGAACATGGACGATTAGTAGTAGGCATCCATCAATCCTATGGGGTTATGGAGTTATGCCCTTGGTGTCTGGTTGGATACAACGTCTGCTGTGACTGTGACGTCCAACCCGAGAACAGCAGTCCCGATCACAATGAGTACTGATAGACTCCGAAGTGGTTGTGTCTGTCAGTGGTCGAGACTTTCTCTACGGTCTCTTTTCCTCCACCTGCCTCGTCAGTTCTCCCTCGAATTGCTGGAGTCCTTTTCGCAGTTTGCATCTCCAGGCAGATCTGTCCGCAGCTGCTGCCTCCGAAGTGTTGATGTCGATGTTCAGCTGCTTGAGGTCACATTTGCGGGCATCTTTGAAACACAGCTGGGGTCTTCCGGTCGGCCTCTTTCCTGATGCCAGTTCTCCACATAAGAGGTCCTTCGGTATGGGGCCATCTTCCATGAGTGTGACGGGTGGGCAACCAATTTTGGCCAGAATCTTAAAAAGTCTGTCCCTGCTCACGAGGTCGACGGCCTTTGTAAAATCAACGAAGGCAATGTACAGGGCTTTTCTCTGTTCCCTGCACTTTTCTTGAAGCTTTCTCAGGGAGAATACCATGTCAGTGGTAAACCTCTCGGCTCTGAAACCACACTGTGACTCTGGGTACATTCTTTCAGCAAGAATCTGGAAGCCTAACCAAGACGACCTTGGTGTTTTAGCGTTTGACGATGACGCTAAAAAGGGAGATGTTGCGATAGCTGTTGTAATCGCTTCTGTCACCTTTATTTTTGTAGAGAGTGATGATGTTTGTATCTCATTTCTAGTGGCACTGAGCCTTCCCTCCAGCACTGGCACAGATGTTCATGAAGCTCAGTTTTAAGTGTTCCTCAAGCGCACTTGAGAACTTCAGGCGGAATGTCGCCAACTCCAGGGGCCTTCCCTGAGGAAGGTGAATCCAGTGCTTTCTCAACTTCTTCCACAGTCGGTTCAAGATCGAGTTCTTCCATGGTGGGCAGGAACTCGATTGCATCCAGGGCCTCTACGCTGACCAAGTTCTCTCTGGAGTAGAGTTTAGAGTAATGTTCCACCCAGCAATTCATCTGCTGATCACGGTCTTAATGATCTCTCCGATGGCTGACTTTAGAGGAGCTGTCTTGTTTTGTGTGTAGGGCCTATTGCCTGTTTGATCCATTCATACGTGCCTCTTATGTTGCCAACAGTGGCCAAGGTCTGGATGCTGGAACAAAGTCGAATCCAGTAAGCTCCATTACTCATTAGCACAGCGTCTTGCAGCTTATTGAACTCTACTGCGAGCAGTATGGAGGGCCTGTAGGTTCCTTTCTGAAGGCAGGTTCTTGTAGCCTGAGAAAGCTCATCTCTTTTCCTCTACGAGGGGTAACAGTTCCTCTGAACTGGCCTCGAACCAGTTGTTACAACCCTTGGTCCAAGATTGGCACTCTGCAAGGTACCAGGATCGTAGCGCCACTATTTTCCACATGAATTAGGGACCATTCACCTAAGTATTTTTAGTGATAGGCCCTGAATGTCTTGGATTTTGTGTGGGATTCTGGCCAGTTAAATTATAGAGTATTAATAGATAGGCTGGGTTTTTGAAGGAGTGAAATATCTAACAATCTAAAATTTCAAGAGGACTGAAACCTCAAATTGGAAAATGGCGGTCTCTGTTTCCCCTGCCAGACGCAGGAACATCTTGATGCTCACAGAATTGGTATCCTCTGTGATATTTTAATGTTAGTGTATTGTACAGCTCGGATATTAGTTATACTTAGAACTGATTAGTGCCAATTAAATATTTGTATTGGAGAATAAGTAATTGTTACTGTACGAACAACCGCTGGTGAGGGAGGTTCTTCTCTAACTGACAATGACACGGATCGGTCTTGGCTGTGTGGTCCCCTCTCTTTTACCTTCTTCCTTCCACTCTCCTTATTTTTTAAATACTGTAACAAGATAAACACACATCTAATTGTTACAGTGCCACTAGTTGTTCTAAGTGCAAATTGTGTGTACTAACCTATTGTACTCACCTAGTTGTGCTTGCAGGGGTTAAGCTCTGGCTCTTTGGTCCTGCCTCTCAACTGTCAATCAACTGGTGTACAGATTCCTGAGGCTACTTTCCTTTCTTTCTTGGCTTTCATTTGATTAGCATCTCATGCTGAATAATGTCACCTCATATTGTTTGGAACTGGCAGAGCTTCTGCGGCTTGCATTTAGGGTCAATACTACCTCAGCTGCTTTACAAGCTGTCTTGCACCTTGTTTCACCTCAGGCCTGCTCATGAACCATCTGAGCATTGGTCTCTGAACCATGTTCTTGTGTTTCTTTCTACTTCTCGTTTTACAGTGTCCCCTTCGGTCTGCGATTCTTTCTCTAAGTCATCGTTTTTTGTCTCTCTCTTGCCTCCAGTTGTCAGAGTGGAGAGCTTCATGCTCTCCTTCAGAGGCAGCTTTTTTTCTTCTTTTGGTCCTGGTGGGTGTTTTGTTTATTTGCAGCAAGCTCCTTTTCTGGTGAAAAACCTATTGGTTGGCTTCCGGTGGATTCTTTTGGTTGATGCATTGATGCTTCATGGATTCGGTCAGGGGTGCAGCATGTGTTGTGTCCAGTGGTGGCTCCCTGCCGCTACTTTTGTGACACCTATTCTGCTTTGGTAGATGCCTGTTTCAGGTGCACTGAACACCAGGATAAGTGCTTATAATTTTGTTGTTGGTTCTTATCTCTGTTTTGGGTCCCTGATCTGATCCCAGCCTTCTGTTGCTTTGTCTAGGGCCAGATTCTGGCCTGGCTCCCCACAGGGCCTGGTGCAATTCCCCCAAGGTATAGCAGACACAGCATCATAGATAAAGTAAGCTACTGAGTGCCCACCAGAAAAATGCATTCATTACATTCAATACTTGACTTTAGCTTCAGGTCTTATTTGTCCATCTTGGGGTTCATCCTACACGATCTTGTGAAACAGCTTTCTATCATTATCTCAAGGTTTCTAGTCATCTTGAGGTTATCTTGAAATGATTTCGGGGCTTTAGTGTCCCCGCGGCCCGGTCTTCGACCAGGCCTCCACCCCCAGGAAGCAGCCCGTGACACTGACTAACACCCAGGTACCTATTTTACTGCTAGGTAACAGGGGCATAGGGTGAAAGAAACTCTGCCCATTGTTTCTCGCCGGCGCCTGGGATCGAACCCAGGACCACAGGATCACAAGTCCCGCGTGCTGTCCGCTCGGCCGACTGGCTCCCTAAAGCCGGTCATAGACTATCTCCCTGCCTCTCTTCCTAAATCATTACACAGATAACATAAGATATTGCAGCATTTATACATACAGCAGTCAGTCAGTCAGTCTACAGATTCATATCAGCATATCAGAATCATAAAGAGATATGATATACTTACCAGGTATTTGATGTTCGGCTTCTTTGATAAGAATAGCACATGTCAGGTTGGTCACGAACACAACCAGATTTGCCACTGCAACCCCTACTGTGTGCCCAGATATTGTTCTGAAAACAAATGCAAAAAATAAGCACTTCATCTCTGCACCTTTTTTAATTCATTTCTCAGTGATAAAAATACGATATTTTTACTCATTAAAAAATTGAGTCTAGATAAAATGTTATTTTTAAGTTAATATATTTGAGTGTGTGGAACGGATTAATTCAATTTACATTACATTTTTGGGAACGGAATATATTCGCACACAGAGGTTCCACTGTATATATAACCTGGTAGATCTGCATGCTGTATGTATAGAACACAATACATAAACACACATATCTGTCTTTACTTGCCTCCACCTTGTTGGTTGGTACCGCTCCTCAATACTTTCCACAATCTGTAATGTTTTAAATGTTGATTATGCATATTTATCATTATGTATAGTCTTGCCTCACTATGTATAGTCTTGCTTCACTACATACATACTATGTATCATCTTGCCTCACCATATACATGCTATGTATAGTCTTGACTCACTATATACATATAGTACAATGTATAATCTAGTCTCTCCATACTCATGTTTTTCTATGAAAGTTCCACAACTCAACCACTTTGCTTGTCCTGATCATCTAAACCCACACAGTACTGTACCATACTCATCTATAACCAAACAATAATGTTCTATAATCATTATGACCAACAGCACTGTGCTATAATGCTATATAACCAAAACAGTACTTTACTATAATCATTATAACCAAACAATATTGTGCTATACCATTATGACCAAACAGTACTGTACTATAATCATCTATATTTATATATTATATATATATTATATATATATAATATATATATAATATATATATAATATATATATTATATAATATTATATATATATACTTATATATATATATACATTATATATAGGGGGGTACCACCTCTGGTGCAATTGTAGGACCCACAGCCTCAGAGAAGGGAACACAG
>WNGS01001312.1:4896856-4925971 GCA_020271785.1 Procambarus virginalis | reverse complement strand
AGCATTCAGGGAAAAACTTGCCATATACATTATTTTTGTATATATAATACAAGCACAAGGATGAGCTGGACATAGATGTAGAAAGAGAGTGCCAAGTAGAGCAGTGTAACCAACATAGATAGTGGTTCACAGATCACAAGCGAGCTCTCCATCTTTAGTATTTCCAGATGTCAGACTACAAACACATTATCTGAGGGTCTCTCTTAAGGCATTATTATTTATTGATAAAATATTTCAATGATACTTTTTTAATACATGAGGGCACATGAATTTTCCACTTAAAACATGTCAAGTTTAAATTTGCTTATTTAACAAACTGAAATCTTATATAGTCTTCACTGTAACTATAAAATTCTATACAAGACATTCATTAAAATACAAACTAGTCCTAAAATGGACTAATTAAAGTCTAGTAAAGAAGAAAAACAAACTGTGAAAATAAGAAAACCAGAAGGCAGAGGAACACAGAATTGCAAATACACAGGCAGAGAAAAGAGGATGAAGTACGCCGCAGTTCCCACGTGACGGGACAGCTCAGGAATGGTCTCATGAATGTTGTCATGCTCCATGTAACAATAGTAGGAGAAGAGTGTCACACGTATCCCAGCCCACATCGCACATGTGTACAAGAGAAACGTTCGATAGCACCTGGGAAGACGAGATAACGAAAGTGAAATTATTCAGATACATGTTATGCACTAAATACATACAGTGGAACCTTGGCTGCCGAATGTCACTCATTACAAATTTTCGGGTTACGAGCTCAATTACTTCGTAAAATTTGAATCGGTTATACGAGCTTTGCCTAGCTTTGCGAGTTTGTAGATACACACATGGGTCGACAGAGTGCGTGGTTCTTGTGGCATGGGTGGCCGCACTTCATTTTACCAGTGCCTCCCTTCTAGTGATGATCACGCTTGAATTCTTTGTAAGAATTTCATTGTTTTTTCAGCTTTTTTGGTTTCTAAAACATAAAAGTAATTATTATACCCATGCCATGCGTTCCAAGAAAGTCAATGGTAAGGTTCAACCTAAGAAAACACATGTGAGGATGACCATAGAGGAAAAACAAGTCTCTATGGAAAGGTTCTTTGTGAGACAAACAAGCAGTTAGCCACAAGCAGGTCCTAGTGGTGTGCAGGCAAAACGTAGCAGAGAGTGTACCCCAGAGAAGTCATCACTGTCTGATGTTATAATGGAAGGGGACTTCCCTTCCAAACACTAGCACCCCTCCTTCTCTTCCCCCCCCCCCTTCCCCTCCTCACCTTCTTCCATATGCCAACAAGAGTCATCAATAAAGGTAAGCTATAACTTGTACATACTATAGTACAAATATTTGTGTGTATTATGAATTAAATGCATTTTGAAATTTTTATTTTTGGGAGTGTGGAACGGATTAATTCAATTTTACATTATTTCTTATGGAAAATTCGTTTCAGTTTGCGAATTTTTTGGTTTACGAGCCATCTCTGGGAATGAATTAAATTCGAAAACCAAGGCACCACTGTAGTTAAATACAGTTGCAACTAGAGCTAAGTGAGATAATCATTGCATTCAACACTAATCAGTCTTGCACTACTTTAGCAAACTAACTCTCTTACTCTGTACCTTACTTCTAACTCTAAAAAATGTTATCATACATCACAGCTGTATACAAAAAAATATGAATAAAACATAGTGAAAAAAATCCTGAAACAATGTATGCATACCATCGTTTGTGACCATATACAAGCACAAGGATGAGCTGGACATAGATGTAGAAGAAGAGGGCCAAGTAGAGCAGTGTAACCGACATAGTTAGCGGTTCACGGATCTCAAGCGAGCTCTCCATCTTCAGTATTTCCAGATGTCAGATTACAAACACATTATCTGAAGGTCTCTCTTACGGCATAATGCCGGACACAATAGCCTTGAAAAGTAAAGAAGATACCACAAAGCAGTCATAATAACACTTATTTCACCTGAAATTATTAAATATAATTATTTATGATAAATGACCAGGTTACTTTCTAAGATCATCCTAATAAAGACATACAATAGTAGGTTATCCATGCTTACAGAAATCTGTAAACTATGCAAAAATATATTACTTTTGAATATAAATATTTTATAAAATATACATTAACATCTTGTATTCTGAATAATAAAGTTATTACCAGGAAATTTCAAATATTAAATACTGAATATTAATAAGCAAAATATCTTCAAACAAAATCACTTTTATTATAGTACAGTATAAGAAAAGACTTTGTGCTTCCAAGTCATATTAAACTAAGAAGCTGCTGCAGTGCTATAACATCATGCAGATATTTTTAACAAAATAATTTTTGCAAAATCTTGTAAGTGGGGAAGATACGGAGGCCACTGAGGCAGTGGAAAGTAGAGCCCAATGAGGCTATAGAAGTGTAGATAGAAACCGCTGGAGTACTGGGAGTATTATATAGAAAGTGCTGATGAATTGTATAGTTTGCTTTAAAATTACAAATGAAAGCTATAAACCAGAGGTACTAGCAGTAGAAGGTACACCTTATTTATTTATGTAAACAAGAATTCATGCATTCTTGTACAGCCACTGGCAAGCATAGCGTTTAGAGCAAGTCATTAATCATAATAATCCCCGGAATACGACCCGCCAAATCATTTAACAACCAGGTACCCATTTATACTGTTGAGTGAACTGAGGCTACAGTTAAAGATTGGCGCCCATTCCTCCCCACCCAGTATACGAACCCAGGCCAAAGCCCTCGCGAAACGCCAGGCGAGTGTCTTACCACTACCCCACAGGAACTACAGGAAGATGACGTGCTCTATAAAAACAATGTACAGGCTGCTGTAGCACTGTGAACAGGAGGTAGAGAGTAATAAAGCACTTCAGTGTGGCAGACATCAGGTACAGACCTTGTGAGCGACAGTCCTCGTCTTAGTGACACTTGCTTCAGGTTGCCCTCAACGCCTTGTTTACCATCGATGTTCACTTCTCACCCAGCTGGTGGCGACGACACCGTCGTACACTCCCGCCCCTCTTGTCGTACTGCATGACTCACCAGGACACCGTCGTACACTCCCGCCCCTCTTGTCGTACTGCATGACTCACCAGGACACCGTCGTACACTCCCGCCCCTCTTGTCGTACTGCATGACTTACCAGGACACCGTCATACACTCCCGCCCATCTTGTCGTACTGCATGACTCACCAGGACACCGTCGTACACTCCCGCCCATCTTGTCGTACTGCATGACTCACCAGGACACCGTCGTACACTCCCGCCCATCTTGTCGTACTGCATGACTCACCAGGACACCGTCATACACTCCCGCCCATCTTGTCGTACTGCATGACTCACCAGGACACCGTCGTACACTCCCGCCCCTCTTGTCGTACTGCATGACACCAGCTAGGACACCGTCGTACACTCCCGCCCATCTTGTCGTACTGCATGACTCACCAGGACACCGTCATACACTCCCGCCCATCTTGTCGTACTGCATGACTCACCAGGACACCGTCGTACACTCCCGCCCATCTTGTCGTACTGCATGACTCACCAGGACACCGTCGTACACACCCGCCCCTCTTGTCGTACTACATGACTCACCAGCTAGGACACCGTCGTACACTCCCGCCCCTCTTGTCGTACTGCATGACTCACCAGTTAGGACACCGTCATACACTCCCGCCCATCTTGTCGTACTGCATGACTCACCAGGACACCGTCGTACACTCCCGCCCCTCTTGTCGTACTGCATGACTCACCAGGACACCGTCGTACACTCCCGCCCCTCTTGTCGTACTGCATGACTCACCAGGACACTGTCGTACACTCCCGCCCCTCTTGTCGTACTGCATGACTCACCACAACACCGTCGTACACTCCCGCCCCTCTTGTCGTACTGCATGACTCACCACAACACCGTCGTACACTCCCGCCCCTCTTGTCGTACTGCAGGACTCACCAGGACACCGTCATACACTCCCGCCCATCTTGTCGTACTGCATGACTCACCAGGACACCGTCATACACTCCCGCCCCTCTTGTCGTACTGCATGACTCACCAGGACACCATCGTACACTCCCGCCCCTCTTGTCGTACTGCATGACTCACCAGGACACCGTCGTACACTCCCGCCCATCTTGTCGTACTGCATGACTCACCAAGATACCGTCATACACTCCCGCCCATCTTGTCGTACTGCATGACTCACCAGGACACCGTCGTACACTCCCGCCCATCTGGTTGTACTGCATGACTCACCAGGACACCGTCGTAGACTCCCGCCCATCTTGTCGTACTGCATGACTCACCAGGAGACCGTCGTACACTCCCGCCCATCTTGTACTGCATGACTCACCAGGACACCGTCGTACACTCCCGCCCATCTTGTCGTACTGCATGACTCACCAGGACACCGTCGTACACTCCCGCCCATCTTGTCGTACTGCATGACTCACCAGGACAACGTCGTACACTCCCGCCCCTCTTGTCGTACTGCATGATTCACCAGGACACCGTCATACACTCCCGCCCATCTTGTCGTACTGCATGACTCACCAGGACACCGTCGTACACTCCCGCCCATCTGGTTGTACTGCATGACTCACCAGGACACCGTCGTACACTCCCGCCCATCTGGTTGTACTGCATGACTCACCAGGACACCGTCGTACACTCCCTCCCATCTGGTTGTACTGCATGACTCACCAGGACACCGTCATACACTCCCGCCCATCTGTTTGTACTGCATGACTCACCAGGACACCGTCATACACTCCCGCCCATCTGGTTGTACTGCATGACTTACTAAGCTGTAGCATTTATCAGATCTGCAACTACCGCTGCTCTTATTGTGGTTGCCCTGTAGAGCTCCCACTGTCAGTTTGCTACCATTTTGCGCTAGTTATCGGGCAGCCGGGGCTCATCCGATCCCTTGGTCGTCGTCGCCCCTAAATCAACATCATAATAATTGGAGTTTGAGATGGCTATATGGGTTTCCCCCTGATTTGCACCCAGCCTTCATCATTAAATGTGTAGGTCATGCAACCGATTGGGCTTATTTGGATCTTGTCCGTATTAGTGGTGATCCTCCATTTTCTTTCCCAGTTCGCAGTCCGGGCGAGTTCTACATTTGCTTTTATTGATACAGTTGCATGTTTGGGTACTTGACCACTTGGGTTGGAGGTTATGATATGGGTGACGTGGTCTGCGAATTAGAGGATGATGGTGTGTCTATATACTATGTCGTTGACGAAAATGTTGAAGAGGACCGGGCTCAGATACAACCCTTGCCGGACTCCAGCTGTTGAGAAATCTGCTACTGTTTTTCCGTTGAAGAAGGGGGTGACTTGTCCGTTCTCCAGGAACGGACAAGTCAAGTTTTGTCGCAGGACAAGTCATTTTGTCGCAGGATGACAAAAGTCATCCTGCGCCCTACGACAGAGCAGAAGCTGGCCGCCCAACACGGCTGGAGACACACCAGGAGGAGCCCACCAAGACCCATCCGGTACCTCTCGACCAAGCCGGCGCCGGACACCGTCACCCCGCCGGGAGAACCAGCCAGAACACAATCATGAAAAATGAAAAATGAAAAACAATCAATCAATAATCTTATGACCCAAGGCGATATGTGAGCCAGGCGTCGTCCGGACCGTTAAATAGAGATGTCAAACGGCAGTATCAAATCCAAAACGCGAAAACAGAACGTGATCCGGCGGCTCCCAATCGGAGGAGGTGTCCAGACGTCCGCTCGTCTTCAAGATTGAACCAGGCTCAAGTTGGGTGGGGTGTATAGTTTCAAGTTGGACGCCGGTGTAGTCCCAAGTTGGACGCGGGGTGTAGTCCCAGGTTGGGCAGGCTGTAGCGACTAAACAATATACTCGCTCCAAACTCTCATTACCTTAATGACAAACTCATCAGCACTAATTGCGGAGCCATAATCTTTTCACTAATTACAGGTACCATTCTTTCCATCCTATGGGAGGAAGCTGAGGTGTAGTCCAATAATATAAACATTCGAGAAGCGAAAAACCAACCATTTGGTCACCATTTGGTCCGGGAGTCATCTCCCGTCACGCAGGGTGCAGTTGCGCCTCCACAGATCTCCAGTATCATCTCTTGATACTGGTAATGGCTCAAAAGGGCCATCACTTACGGGCTATTCATGCCCGTGCCATCTCTTGGGTGACTTAATCTTTATCAATCAATCAATCGAAAAACCAACAGTACAATTTCCACAGTTCTAATCGACCCTAAGACGCTCCAGCTTCGACACAGTAGACACCACACTACGACCGCATCGACTCGATGACCCGTAAGCGACCAACCGACCCAGAGACCCTCTGCCTAAAATTATTTGAACGCCATATTGAAATTCCTAGCATATATCACCAGGAGTGTGTAAATTAATATTTATATATGCATTATAGGGCTTTTTAAAGTAATTTATAGATCTGAATATCATATATTGTCTAACAAACGAATTATTTAAGTTAATATTTTAATTATGCCAGATACAAGTCTCATCGCACACAAGAAGATTCATCAGCGGATTTTTATATTTTTTTATTTAAATATAAAAAGAGTTCCTAAATTCTTGTAAAACCACTAGCATGCATAGTGTTTTGGGCAGGTCCATAATCCTAATTTTTTCCCCGGAATACGACCCGTCAAATCGTTTAACAGCCCATTCGCTGCTGGGTGAACAGTTAAGGAGTGTCGCCCGGTCAATCCTTCCCGGCCAGCAGGTCAAAGAGCCGGGCGCGCGCTTTACCACTGCGCCACAGAGACTGCTCCGTGGCGTAGTGGAATTTTGAATTTTGAAGCCTGACTAACCTAGCTTAACCCAACCCAACGTAACCCAAATCAAACCAATCTCATCCAACCGAGCCCAATGCAGCCTAACCTTAATTAGTCTTTACTAATATTGGGGAAGTACAAGATAGTGTGAGTTTGAAGCACAAGGTAGGAAACTATGAGGATGAAATTAGGTACTTTTTGGTTTTACTTTTGAACAGGGCAGAGGTTGGACAATTTTTTAATTCATCAGGGAGTGAGTTCCAAAGACCGGGCCCCTTTAATTTGCATGGAGTGTTTACACAGATTTAGCCTAACTCTGGGGATATCAAATAGATATTTATTTCTGGTGTGGTAATCATGGGTTCTATTACACCTATCAAGGGAAAGTTCCAGATCAAGATTAGCATTTAGGAACAAGGGTTTTGTATATGTAGATAGCACACGAGAATGTGTAGAATGAGTATATGTTTAGCATGTTGAGGGACTTGAACAGAGAGGCTGTGAGTTAGGTTCTTTTAATTGCCTTATACAATTTAACGAATAAAGAGGTTTTCGTGCCTTAACATCTTTATATTGTGATCATCACGACATATCTGCATTAAAATCAGTGTGCAATTCCGGTTTTGGCCTCCACCGCCTTCTCACTTGTTCCCTTGTAACTTGTAACTCACTTGTAACACTTATATATATGCTGTGCTTCCTATTTTAACCTGCTATGTTAAATGGGATTCTTGTATTGTGATTTGTGTATTTGTACTCACTGAATCTGTGCGCCCCTTGAGGGATTTGAAGTAGAGGGGGGGGATAGAAATAGCCTAAGCTACTCTATCCCTTTGAGAGGATATTTGATATCCCCATGTTTGCTAACTGTAGGTAGTAACTGAGTGATTGTAACCTATCCACCGCTGCCCACTGGATGGGAGGCGGTTTGCAGGACAAACATATAAATTGTGACACTAGCTCTCCACATGTCAGTTGCTTAATTTAGAACCTGTACTTGAGGTCGATCTCGAACCCATGTTGATGTGACGACTTATATTGAATTTTGTAACTAGCTCATCAAGATTGTAACTTGCTTAGCTAAATGAATTGTGGGGTTCAGTCCCTGAGCCCATTATGTGCCTCTGTAACCCTTTCCACTATCGCCCACAAGATGGGTATGGGGTGCATAATAAATGAACTAAACTAAACTAGCTCCCTTTAAGATGTATTTTTTTTTATTGTCTCAATAAACATACTTGAACTTGAAGTGGACTTTAATGTTTTTTTCGGCAGCTTTATTTCCTTAGTTTCCGAGCTGTTTTCTTTACCGTGTATGTTGTAATAAACTATTCCTATATTTACAGTTGTTTCTCCCTGTGAAGATTATTAAACAATGGTGATATAAGGGCGCGGAAGTTCAGCCTGGCCAGGCGCCCCCGGCAGCCCTTGGGCCCGCCCCGGCAGCTCCCAGTCTTTAATTTGGCACCTTTGTGGTACCTTTGTGGAACCTTGGTATAAGCCTAACATGTATTATATACCTGGCTGCCTGTCCCTCCTACACAATGTTTATTATTACCTAATATTTTATCATTTAATTTAAATATTAAATAAAATAATTTATTTTAATTATTATAGTAAGTACTTAATAATTTAATAATAAGTAGTAAGTACATAAAAATAATTAAAAAGTACAGTTTAGTCTAGGAGATTCCTAGATTGGAATTCATACCAAATTTCAATATATCCAAGTATTTTTAGTGTGAATGCTGTTATTATATGCCTAAATGGTTTTAATAATATTACGCTTAACCACTTGGGCTGGACGGTAGAGCGACGGTCTCGTTTCCTACAGGTCCGCGTTCAATCCCCGACCGCCAAGAGGTTGGGCACCATTCCCTTCCCCCGGTCCATCCCAAATCCGTATCCTGATCCCTTCCGAGTGCTAAATAGTCGTAAGGCTTGGCGCTTTCACTTGATAATTCCCCCCCCCCTGAATAACATTAGGAGAGCAGTATTTACGGGCTATTCATGCCCGTGCCACCTCTTGGGTGGCTTAATCTTCATCAATCGAGAGCAGTACGTCCTAACCAGACGTTTTATGATGATATCCTGAAACAGTTGATAAATAAGAGTAATTGCGGAACTCCAGTTATAATACTTATCATAAATGTATAAAACCTTATCATAAGCCAAGGGATTTGTAGATCAGTGTTTAAAGGGAATTCGGAAGTAATAGTAACACAGCTGATGCCATCTGTCGGCAAAAGAGAACACTATCAACTGGCTGGTCAACAGTGGCCATAAGATACAGCTTACGCCATCTGTGACATAAAATTAAACTTATAACAAATTACCCCACAAAATACAACTAACGCATCTCGTTTTTTTCCAACGCACTATAAATAGCCAAACAGAACCCCTAAGGTGGGTTGTTGTGCTCGGGTAGGAGGTTCCAAGCTCCGCCCACATATGGTAGGGGTGCATAATAAATGGCATATCATTGGTAGATATTCTTTGTTGACATTCACAACAACAGCCAATCACAGGAAGGATCAGCTAAAGGCTCCATCCACTTAATAAATCATCTTATTCAGCACACCATCCTTGCTTATGACATTCTGCTTCAACTTTAATCTACCTAAAAAGTGAAATGTTAAGTATTTAAAAATATTAAATATAGTGATAATTAAATACTGCAGGATGTAACGAGTGTTACAGAAACATGGGCTGGCTACCTAACTTGTGACGTCATCAGTGGGTGTTGCCTCACACAAATAATACGGCGATACAATGCCTTCGCCCTCTATTGGTCTACATTATTCAGTTAGATAGAAATTACTGTCTGTATAAAACATAATGTTGTTCTTTTGTACAACACAAGGTTATTGAGCAAAATGACGTATTTTCATTTTGCATTTTATTCATATATAAGCGTTGGCATTCGCCGCAACAGGCAGTCACGGGAAGGGATCAGCTATAGGTGCCATCCACTTAGTAAATCATCTTAGTTCAGCCCACCAGTCTTGCTATGGAACTTCGCTTTAACTTTAATTTACCAAAAAAGTGAAGTGTTAATCATTAAAGTGTTAATAAAGTGATAATTAAATATTGCGGATATAACAGATGTTATATAAAATGTGCTGGCTACCTAACTTGTGACATTTTATTGGGGGTTGCCTTGACACAAATAATCATACTCTGCTCTGCCTCTTATTCGAGTAAATTATTCAGTTAGATGGAGATTTCTGTCAGGTGCAAAACAGAAGTGTTGTTTTTCACAACAACCTTGTTGTTGTGCACAAGGACCTATATTCTTAGTTTAAATTTTATTCATAAGAGTGTTGGTATTCCCCGCAACAGCCAATCACAGGAAGTATTTCTGGAAGCTCGGCCTCTGAGGACTCAGGACCATCGCTCTAGCTCATGGCTCTCGTTTCATCTCTGTATATGCAAACTATGACTTTTTCGATTACTGTTATAATTAGTAATATGAGATATTAAAGTTTTTACACAAATTGGCTAAATACGGCCATTAAATGGACTTTGTCTGGTAAATACAAACATACACCAATTATAGTCTCCGTGGTGTAGTGGTNATATATATATATATATATATATATATATATATATATTATATATATATATATATATATATATAATATATTTTGTGTGTGTGTATTTTGTTAGCAGTCTTCCCTGTAAACATATACAGTATTATTAAATATGACCGAAAAAGTAAGATTAATAATTCTAACACGAATTTTCTCAATATTTCTTATGTTTCTTTTCACTGTCAATGGTAATTGAAAAATCAATTCTCCAAAATTCATTTTTATTTCTAGTCTGAAGCGACACTTTAACGTGTTTCGTAATAACTTATTACATTTTCAAAGACTTAGTTTACCACACACACAACTATAACCTGCAAACACTGAACAGAATTCAACTATGCTATAATTTAAACGGCTTTCATTTTATATACCTGCATTTGGGTGAGGTGATATGTTATAACAGTTTGGATAAGGTGAAAACAAACTTTCAACACAAGACAGAACACGAAACAATGGGTATAATATTGGGTAAATTAAACGGAAGAATGGAAGTAACTGCAAAGGGCCTATTGGCCCATATTTCTTGATGCTTCTATATTGGTGCGGAGTCTTGAAGTGGGTAGAACATAGTTGTGCATTAATTGGCTGTTGATTGCTGGTGTTGACTTCTTGATGTGTACTTGATGTGTGTTGACTTCTACACATCAAGAAGTCAACACCAGCAATCAACAGCCAATTAATGCACAACTATATTCTACCCACTTCAAGACTCCGCACCAATATAGAAGCATCAAGAATTATGGGCCAATAGGCCCTTTGCAGTTACTTCCATTCTTCCCTTTAATTTACCCAATATTATACCCATTGTTTCGTGTTCTGTCTTGCGTTGAAAGTTTGTTTTCACCTCATCCAAAACGTTGTAACATATCACCTCACCCAATGCAGGTACAGTATATAAAATGAAAGCCGTTTAAATTATAGCATAGTAGAACTCTGTTCAGTGTTTGCAGGTTATAGTTGTGTGTGCGTGTAAACTAAAGTCTTTGAAAATGTAATAAGTTATTACGAAACGAGTTCAAGTGTCGCGTCAGACTAGAAATAAAAATGAATTTTGGAGAATTGATTTTTCAATTACCATCGACAGTGAAAAGAAACATAAGAAATATTGAGAAAATTCGTGTTAGAATTATTAATCTTACTTTTTCGGTCATATTTAATAATATATATATATATATATATATATATATATATTATATATATATATATATATATATATATATATAATATTATATATATATATACTGTATATATAAATGAAAACTCACACCCCAATTCGCATATAGTCCTGGGGACCATTCAGGGACCATTCATATATATATATATATTATATGTATATGTGTAAATATAAATAAAAGTATCCAGTTTCCTAATAAGCTCAATTTGTTTAAAAATCTATTTTTTGTATTTTAACATGTGGATTGATAGATATGTTTAATGCAGTTTTCTTTGGCCAAAGCTAACAAGAGCAATTAGATCCAACCTAACTGTACCAATTATGCCGCAATACTGCCAAACAAATGTGAAACTAGTAATTTGCCATTTTTCGAGCTAAAAAGTTAAATCCTTATATTGTATCTAGATTTAAAATACCAGATTTACACTTAAGTAAAAGACAAAGCAAGCTTTACAGTGTTCATCAACTAATGGTTTAACTACTGCTGCTGCTGACTCTGACACCTGCCACAGCAGTGAAGGTTGCTCTCTGAAACATTTAACAAAATCCTTAATATACTACTCTGCCTTGAATGTTGCAAATAGTGAATTTTATTAACTCGCAGTTAAATGTTTTATTGTGGAAATTCTCCTATATTACCGTTAATGCTAAAGGAATATCTTTATGCTGTATTAAAAAGTCACACATTTTCAAGGAAATATTATTTTTATAAGTCCTTTATGATTTTACCTTAATAGTAAAGTAGCTAACAGAAGGTTTACGACAAAGGATTAGATGCTATAAGAAGTATGGTTTACAAAAATAAATGATTGTTATAGGAGGTTTGCATTATGTTAGCCACAGTATGGATACTAACAGTATAAAAGTTTACTGGGAGCATACCAAGACCTCCTTTAATCAGATCTATAGACATTATATTGGAATGTAAACTCTTTATTAGACCTTCAAGCTGTGGTGAACATAGCATGAACAATGCAATGTTCTATTTTTTTGTCCTTATCATACAAATTTAAAGCTTTATTCCAAGTCTCAGTAACAGTATTAAAACCCTGTTCACTCCGGAGCAGGTTGGTGTACGGCGTGAGCACCTTGATACGAGGGAATGACTAGTCACAAGCACACCGTCATCATCAACAATGACCATGCTGCTCACCTTAACAAAACTGTTCTTCAGCTTGTTTAGTCTTAAGCAGCTCTTCCATATCACAAATTTTATTTAAAACTTTTCACAAGTTAAATTTACTTAAAAAATAAGTTTGCTTTAAATTTAAAAGACATTTTACACTTTTAACAGATCTTTAACATCTGCATAATCTATATAATTACAGTAGGTCATTAATGCTATGAATACCAAAATTAATTTAGCTAAAATACCATGAACATACATTGTAAACAAGATTTTCTAAATTTAAGGAATGAAATTCAAATGCTGAAAACTATACTACATACCATACAAGTAAATTACATACAGTTATTAGGTAAATAAATAAAGCTATATAATGTACATTAATGTAGTTAGAGGTCAGATTTACTGTTAAGTTTTGATAATTATAAGGAGAATAATAAGAATAATAATACTCCCTGCTAGACCTAAAATACACTTCATATTACGGTTCTTGCGTTGATAATGTTCCGCTCTCTTCAGCTGTTTTGCACCATCTTCCACTTTAATGGCGGCATGTTCTACATTAAAATCTATTCGATCCAGGATCGTTCCCTACGAAAGAAAAGGAAAAACTTTATATTAATAAATGTCTTGTACTTTATAGTATTTAATTTAATTTACATAGTTTTAAGATTATTTCTTTATCACTTGCAAGTAAGACATTTTTTAATATATACCATAGTGGTGTATTTTTTATAATAAATTTCCTCCGATTTGCATCAAAGTCAGGTGAAGTTGATTAAACTGCATTATTGTATTTGCACAAATATTAGTGTTTTATTTTCTTTTTTGGAGGGAGGGGCCCAAAAANCTACAGGTGACCATACCCAAGGATGCAGCTGGTGCTATTATTGGGAAGGGTGGAGCAAGGATTCGTAAGATTCGTTCAGATTCTGGAGCTTCCATCTCCATCGAGGACTCGCGACCAGGTGCCAATGACCGTGTCATCACTATCAATGGAAGTGAACCTCAGATCAAGCATGCCCAGTATTTGCTTCAGCAGAGGTGAGCATATTAGACTAGCGATTGCTTTCATTGCTAGTAAATAAGTATTATACGCAAAGTATTGCAGCAATGCTATTCTTCCTGACTAAGATTGATTGTTATTACTCAATCTTGGTCAAGAGATGCTTACATATTAATGCAATATATTATCTAATATAATTACATTACACATTAGATCTGTACTGTATCGTGTAACTGTTGTGGATACTGTACAACATTTATCATGTGCTGTTGTATAATAAAAGGATTAATTAAGGTTATCAAGAAGATATTAGATTAGGTTTAGAAGTACTGTTCAGTGTTTTATATAAGCTCTGATTTTGTAATTTCATACTATAGTGCATTGAAGAATGAAACTTTCATTATACGAAATGATGAGATATTTTTAGGTTTAATAATTTATACAGAATTATTTAGATAACTATTATTGTACTTCTTTGTTGTTGTTGCATAGAGCTGTAATATGTTTGTATTTTGAAGACATCAGGGTTTATTACTTGCATTGTGCTCACCAAGCTAACTTTGGACAGTAATAGCGTCATTGTCTGACGACCTAATGTATAGGTAGCATAACCAAGCAGATAGTCAGCCAGAAAAATAGGATGATTAGAACCTTCAAATTCAGGAATCCCATAGGGGATGGGATGAAGTCCCATCAAAGTCCTCATGGATAAAGTACATGGTTGTACTACCCAAATCATTTGTGCTGTCCCCGTCTTGAGTACTGCTCCAATACTCTCTTACTCCCCCCCCCCCCCCTACAGAGCAGGAGAGGTTTTTTAAATAGAGGGAATCCAGAGAACATACATATGGCATACATCAACACGATATGGACACATGGAAAATACCTGGAGGGCCAGGTCCCAAATCTTCAGTAAAACAACAAACTGGGGTGAACGATATGGAAAAAAATGCAGAATAGAACCAGAGAAGAGCAGGGGGTGCCATAGGCATAATCGGAGGACACTTATAAACGTCGGAGGTCCACGGTTGTTCAACATACTGTACTCCCAGCAAGTTTTAAGAAATATTGCTGGTACAGAAATGGTAGTCTTGAAGAGAAAACTGGATAGTTTTCTTAAAGAAATGCCAGACCAACCTGGCTGTGGATATGTGGTCCTGTGGGTCGCTGTAAGCAACAACCTTTTGGACCATGCTCTCTCGCAAGGCTTGGAGTAGAACAACCCCCAGAACCCCATCCAGGTACAAATCTGAATGTGGAAGATCATCAGTCATTATTTGTAGGCATCTGGTCAAAAAATCATTATGTAAATATTTGAAATAGGCAAAGGTCAGTATTTTGAATCAATAGCAAGAACTTCTAAAATTCTTCAGTTTTATCTTTCATTTTATGCTTCCATTTTCTTAAGACTAAATATATATCTTACAATGTTAAGAGCTTAGTGAAGGATGCCAGTTAATCCCAGGCACTCGGAACCTTCCCTGTGAAGAGTAAGGGGCATGGTAGACATAATTGAACTATACAAATAGATAAATAGTATAAGCAGTTGGCTATTGCTAGGGTGCTAAATATATTAACACTAAATAGAACATTGAATGCCAAATACAAATTGGTGGTTAACGTTGAGGAAAGAAGTGGGTAAATGCTGTGTGTACTGCATGTACTGGAAATAGGGTTGTAAGTTTATGGAACCAGTTGCTAGATAAGCATAGACTTTGGATTCTTTAAAGTGTAAAGTGTAAGACAAATAAATGTGGGGGTTAAGAAATAATAGGAAATACCTTGTATGGACCAATAGGAAAACTACTATGTTTGTTTTAAGAAAGTGTTTAGAAACAAGATTACATCCATTATATGGGCAGTACAATAGTGTTGCTGTAGTCTTGAAACTGAGGGGCACCAGACACAAACCCTCGGTAATAGCAAATCAAATATTGGTGATGATACCTGGTTGATGGGGTTCTGGGAGTTCTTCTACTCCCCAACCCCCGCCCCAGGCCAAGATGTCAGGCTTCCATAACCTAACTACCTTACAAACTTAAACAAATTCAGTGAGAATATACATGTAGTTGCTTGTATAATGTACTGAATATACATGTAGTTGTTTGTATAATGTACTATGATTATGCCAAAAAGGAATATTTGGCAACTTCTGTTTATGCCAGTTTTGAATTTTCTGCTCTAAATGCACACCATATACAGTATGTAGTAAATTTTAACCTTAGACATTGGAAAAGTTTGTTGGTGTTCATGTGTTTCATGTCAGTTAATACTTTGGTACGTTTGTGAATTTGATTACAAACTGGTTTTTAAAGGCATGCGATAGGGTTAACCACTGTGTGATTACATTATTAATTGCTATAGTTTGCCAACGAGCTAGTTTGCTTGCCGGTTATCCTTATCTATGCATGGTAATAGTAGTAGTCTTGAATGCATAGTAGCGTGTAATAGATTTGTGCGTTAAGAAAGTTCCACAGATATTAAAATGTCTTATTTTCTGAAAGGGTCCCATTCAAATTGGTAGCAGAGACTTTCTCTATATACATACAGCTATCTAATCTCTATATGCCTTTTGAAATCTTCACATGCTACACACTAGCAGCGTCTCAACCTTGTGGATAGTGTATACAAATAGAACTAAAATTTAATGGATTGTGCAAGCTCTGTTCAGGTTTACTCCCTTTCCTCTCTATATTTTGACATTCAACTGTCAAAATCTAGAACAGGTGAAGCCAGACAAGATTTTTGCAACATACCCATTATGTTCACCATGCTATTTTAAAGTTATCTGATCTAACACTTTGCTATGTTGCTCACTTCTTGTTGCCATACTAACCCTATACCGAGTTCGCAATTAACAGCGCTCTACTAACAACTGCACTCAACTAACAACAGGCTCATGTGGTGTGGAAGACTAGTGATTTTGTTGTTTGGTGCTAGATAACAAGAAATCACTAATCCTCCTACTGCATCAGTCACTAACCTGCATGGCAAGGGAAATACTGGTGGTTCTGCTAATGTTGCTGGTGCTGCTGCTCTACTGTTGCTGCTCATGTCTGCCGCTATTACTAC
Organism: Procambarus virginalis; assembly: GCA_020271785.1. NCBI lineage: Eukaryota > Metazoa > Arthropoda > Malacostraca > Decapoda > Cambaridae > Procambarus > Procambarus virginalis. Next base: position 4,909,208 of record WNGS01001312.1, on the reverse strand, counting down.
TGAAACGTTGATAGAAATAGAAATTAAGAGCAGGTTGTATTTCATAATTACAACCAATGAAGTGGTGGTGTATTGATATTTAACATTTTTTCATTTTGAATAATTTACTTTAACCAACAGAACTTTCAGCATAAATGTGGAACATAGTAAGTCTTGTGCAATCTCACTGTAGTTAGACTTGTGGGATGAATGTTGATGCACATTAAGCATACTCTTAGTATTCATTTGTAATGTGTGTGATTTGTTTTTAGTGTTGAACCTCCTAAAAGTGTAAGGTTATGAAGTTGGGAAAGGGAGACCAGAAGTCACCACACCACAGGGGGGGGGGGGGGAGGGGGCTTTTGGAGTAGTTTGTGGTAATTCCAAGCCTGAACTTTGAGAAAAGACAGGATAATATACTAGCCGCATGTGGCAAGCTGACAAACATTAGAACAATATTTAAAAATCTAAATAAAAACTTGTAAACAAAATTGTTCAGCCCATCCTTCCGTTATAGGTTTTTAGATTCGTACGTTTTAGATTTTTAGGTTTAATATTCGTACGTTCTTGGCTTTTAGATGGTATTTAAAATACTGACTACTAAGGTTTTTTTCTTTAAGCTAAAGCAAACTAAAATATTCCTAGGCCAAATATAGCACACATGTATTATATTAGGCCGCAGATATTGTGTATTAGGCCTAGGGAGGTTGGGATAGATTTAGTTTGGCAGAGTAACAAACATAAAAAATAGTTTTCCCAGTTTGTCCAACTCAATAGTTCAGATTTCTGTTCTAATTTTGTTGTACATCAGTATACTGTATATACCATGGTCCTCATAGTTACTAAAAGTACTACCAAAATGAAGAGGATGGGCTGCATGTGCAGATACCTCGCCTCGCCTAGTCTAGTCTTTCCATTATTTATATTTGAGCCAATAATAAAAAAACTGCCATGTTATGGTATACAACAATTTGTTTGTTCCTGTCTATTATACAGACATTATGGGCATTGTGGCATTTTACAATGTCTATTAGTGAAGATCAATGGACTTTTTGCTTGTAATGCAAACTCCTGAAGGTCTGCTGACAATGTTGTGGACTGTTTGGCACACAAAGTTGGGTAATCCATCTGTCAAGTTCCTGTTTTGTTAAATGTGGCTTTCTGCTTAGTTGATAAGTGCTGTATGATCTAAGCATATTTGTTCATGGGTAAAATCAAATGCCTAAATGAAGGTACTGAACGAGGTTTGTCGCGCATATTCATTCAAAGTATACATTGAATACAGTTTAACCTGTCAAATTGTTATGAATAGTTCAGCTATTCCATGAACAGATGGTCAATGAACCAGTATAGCTCTTACCGAGACTCCCATAGCAATTCTGAGTGTGCCTACATAGCAAGTTATTATACTACCATTACTATATGGTGCCATAGAGTAACAAGCCTAAAGTAGTTACACATTAAGGTGAGTGGAGAGTTAGAAAGTGTCCCTGTATAGTAATTGTTGGAGATTGTAAGTCGGAACTTGAAACAAAGGGAGGCACATTGCACCTACCCTGGCTAATTTTCTTTTAATAATACTGATGGTAGTTGGTAATGGTTCTTAAAAACTAAAACTTCTAGTATTTTTCTGTCATGAATTAAGAACAAAAGAAAAAAATGCACATTGTTCCTTCCATGTGCCAAACAACCTTCAACATTGCCTCCAGTCTCATAATTTGGTACTATATGCGAAGTCCATTGGTGCACATACTCAACCTAAATGTAATACCACAAAGTACTTACTTAGTACTTATTAAATGTAATACTACAAAGTCTGCAAAGTGTAGACTTACTGTATATATTTTGAATCTTTGTAACAATTGATAACTAGAATTAGGCAGTGACATTTGCTTCGGTTAATGGATTGGGTCAGTGCCAAGAAGCAGAAATTGTAAGAACAGATTTAGATTTTATTAGGAATCTGTTGCTATTCAATGATTGTGAACCATTGCTCAATAATGATTGCAATTCTCTTAATATTTGCATTTCCTCTGACCTAGGTTATTGAACTGGATTGGCAACTCTGGGCTGTAATGCCCTCCCCCCTTTTCTTTTTTTCCATCTAGACAGCTTTCTTTACTCTGCTGGGTATATGCCGATACCTGCACGATTCATGTTTTCTGAAAAACCTTGTCATTGTTTGTTCCTTCATGGCATTTTAAAATTTAGGCTACCAAAGTCATAAATTTGAAGGTCATCTTTTATTATTTATTTTTGTTCCAGATTGAAAATGTTTACTTGGTTGAGTAGAAATTCATAAGTACTTTCCTCCCTCTCAAAAGAAATTTTACTGTTAAATTAACTTTCTTTTTTTCTTTGTATGTGTGATTATCCCTTACAAGAGAAGCTTTGGTGCCCATATGCATTATGAAAGTATTTTTCATGTGTTAAACAAGACTACAACTTACTTCCTAGCACTTAATTTTTATTGGATACATAATGCATGTTTGCATCTTACGTTAGTTTTATGTTTTTTTTATTTTATCCCACCAGTGTGCGCGAGTATGGAGGAGACCACGACTACACGCCAGACTTTGATCATGATCAGACTAGGTAACAATAACTACAGGCATCTCATTTTCTTAAATATTTTGCCATTGATAGTCATAACATTTTTTTTTCCCTGATGCATTATTTATGTTTAACTTTCTCTTGACAGTGTGCGTGAATATGGAGGTCAGGCAGGTCGCAGATACTGAAGCACCAACACCATGTCCATCACTCATCACATTCTCAAGTTGATGAAGCAGAGACACTAACACATGCAACAAGGCTAAAAAAAAAAAATAGATTAAGAATTAATTGGAAGAAAAGTTGTTACACACGTGATGTAGAATGTATATTGTAGGATTAAGGAGCCTCTCATAACACTGACGCTCATGATGTAGAATTTTAGCTGAGTACTGCTAAAAAGAGTGTTGGGCTTGTCGTCGTTGTACGCTGCCAAGCTGGATTGGAAGTCAAATGTCATTGGTTATAGAAGTACTACATCTCTTGTAAATGCTATTTAATGTTTTTTGATGGGGATTATTAAGTTGGTGCTCAGGAGTATTCCTTGTAGGGCACAGAGCATTGCCAGGGCATACATGGTTTCAGTGATGGCATGGGTAAGCAAATCGGTTAATGAGCACTGTCAGTGGAATGACCTCACAGGTGACGACTAGGATTCCATCCAATATTTTGAAGTAACTGTTAATCAAAAGGATAACCTGTATAGTTTTTTACTTCAAACCAGTATTTCAGTTTATGATCATATCAGACTTGCATACTTTGATTTCTTTCTGCTTAAACTCACCATCTACTGATAGATTCTCCACATTAAACTTGCCATTTGGAAAGAAATATCTATGGAAGGGGATGATGAAATTCGTCATTATTTAGACTTCGTCTTGGAAGCCTAACGTCCACTAATTAACTATGAATATTCAGGTATTTGACTAAATAAACTAGCTCCAAAGTAATCACCGATGTATTTTTGTACAATTTTATTGTCATAATATTTGTTTCATGTTATTCTACATATGGATTACTAATAACTGTTGTCATCTCGCCCCCAAGTACTTCTACTATGAGAATTTCTTAAATCCTTCTATTACTCATCTTGGATGTCCCACATCACGTAGGACAAGCTAACTACCTTTACTCTTTAAAACCTAACTACAAGATTACTCTTCCTAGACCAGCTTTTCCAGTTTCACAGCCTCTATCAGTCGGTCCCCTCTGAATTGAAGTATCTTTCCATGAGGGTTGTAGTCAGATATATTTCTTGCCTTAACTCCTGTGCAAAGACCCTGACTGTTTAGGTGTTGTACTCTTTCATGTAGAGGCTATATTGCCCCTTTGCTTAGCTCGGTTTTCTCTGTGGGACGTACTTGAGATGTTTACTTAGCCGAGTTTGGGTTGAGGAAGGTCCCTAACATAATTTATAATTTTTGTTTTAGCAGTGTAATAGATTGTATTTTATCCTTTATCTTGTAAACATTTGTCACGTAGAGAAAATTTAGGAATATTTTAAGAGGAGAGGTTGTATGCACTGGTCCTAGAATGTATTTAGTGAAAGGCATTGCCGAGATCAATCGCAGTTAAGTTAACATCTAAGTTACTCCCCTATATGTATGTATGTCTGTACCTGATAATTGAAGCCATTGTCCGTGTACAAAGGTATCGTTGTCACCACTAAAAGAAAGACAAAGGACACTCGCCAGAACTTTCTGTAATCCCCCCCCCCCCCTTTCCCCTCCACACTTGAATTATCAGTGCCCTTTCCCCATATTTTCCCGTCTTGTTTACCTTCTTGACATTGTATTTTGTCGAGAAAGATGCTCCTAATGAATAGAAATTGATTGCCAAAATCTGCTTGGAAATAGTTTGTGTTCTGCTTTTGTTTGAATCTATCATAGGTTTTTAAACCTAAAGTTTCATAAAGTGTGATTTGGCTACTTGTTTGAGAAAGTGTTTATTGAAGTCATCCCTGCTTTTGTAGGTAAAGTAGACATTCCATGCAGCCCAGTTTTGTTATAAATGACCATTATTTTTGTTACTGAATCTGCCAAAGCCTGCCATTCAGTGCAACAGATGTTGGATTAATAGGGCCATTTTCTTTTCAAGGCCTGTACATGGTGGTTTCTTTTTTTCCAAGTTATGAAAAGTTGTATACTAAGATTTGTAATTATGAATTATTTTCGTATTCCCAACAAATATTAGCTCTTGGCAGAGCTCCAGTGGAAGTTGATCAGGTTTCAATTTCATTTTATGCAGTTTGGAGCAAGCTTTTCCCTATAATGTAAGACAGAGCCTTAACTCTTATAGGAATTAGGTACTCGGTCCCCATTGCCTGCATACATTAGTATTTGAAGTTATTACCTCGTATAGAGTTTATGTCCAGTGGTATCTAGAATTTCTAACGAGAAACACTATTTGCTCCTCAGGGGATCACATTTAACTATGCATCAACTGGCCCAAGAGAAAATAACTCGTATGGATGGCCATTTATATGCACTAGACCACTACGAAACGAGTTGTCACTCCTTGTGAACTTCGATGACATCTTTACACACACTGTTCTTCCATTGTAGTGAAATATTTGTAAAGACAAGTTGTCTTTTAATTATGATTTCACATGTCCAGAAAATGGTTATGATGGTATGAACATTAAATCTGGTAGTCTAAGATGTGCCTATGGTCCCCTGGATAGCAAGTATTGTCCTGCAATTTGACTGGATGTTCACATATAAGAGATTTGATTTATACATAAGGACCAGACACTGTTACTTGTGTCCATAGTTTAAAACTCTTGAAGCCATCCATTTTGTAATGTGATTAATGTATTTTGCATTCATATAAAGGAATAAATACCAGAAGAAATACTTTCTCCTTCCAACCCTGCAAGTGTGTTCCTGTTTGTAGTTATTTTATATTGATAGCATTGTAGTTTAACAATGGAATTGTAATTATGTTGGCTGTAAGCTTGTCACTGTACTGTATACAAAATGCAGTGATGGCAGTAGTGCTTGTTAAAATATACATTGAACCTTTCAACTTGCATACACAGTCAGTTGGGCATTTGCAAATTTGATAAGGAATTACCAGTTAGTAAACAAAATAATTTTACTACGACAGGCCTTGGCTGTCTCCTTAATGCTTCCTTCAAAACCATATTCTGTACTTTGTTATTCTAACCAGAACACGGTGTATGAAGTGTACAGAATGTTTTGGTGCAGATTATGATAATCACAAAACTGGGAGGGGAAATCCAACATGATTACCATTGCAAACATTCTTGTATGTAATTATCAAGGCACCAAGCCAGGGAGACTGTAGCACCACCAAAGTGAAAGGATAATAGAGGCACTAAGGAAGCCAGTACGAAAACAAAAGCGCATGAGGCTTTTGAAATTTTGATCACAAAAATTTAAAAGAAATACTGGGTACAGGACACAACCGGACCTACTCAGAAGGAAAGCAACATTTAAAAGATCTGGGAATTAATTAATTACGACCCAACACTTTGTGAACATAACCGAGCAAATATAATGGCGGCTGGGAAAATGATAGGTTGGATTACGAGAACGTTCAAATCCAGAGACACCCCCCCCCCCACAGCAATGCTAATACTTTTTAAATCGCTAGTTATATATCCTGAGTATTGCTCTTACCCCTTCAGAGCAGGAGAGATCTCTGAATTAGAGAGAATACAGATAACATATTTGGCACGCTTAAAAACGATAAAACCTCTAAATTATTGGGACCATAACAAAATTTACTCTTTGGAAAAGAGATTAGAAAGGTATCATACAATATATATATGGAAGATAGTGGAGGGCCAGGTCACAAATTTGCACAGTAGAACCATTGAGGAGTAGAGGTACCATAGGCACAATGAGAGGAATAAACACCCAGCAAGCATAAGAAATATTGCCGAAACAAGGGTGGATGTATTCAAGAGGCACGTGGAAAGGTTCTTGCAAGAAGTGCTGGACCAACCAGACTAGTGGATGTGTGGGCCTGCAGGCCACTCCAAGCAATGGCCTGTTGGACCAAGTTATCATAAATCAAGCCTGGCCTCAGGCCGGGCTTTGGAGGTAAAAGAACTCTCAAAACACATTCCAGGTAATGCGAGTGACATCAAAGGCATCAGGGGGCCGGCCGGCCGAGCGGACAGCACGCGATCCTGTGGCCCCGGGTGCCGGCGAGAAACAATGGGCAGTTTTTTCACCCTATGCCCCTGTTACCTAGCAGTAAATAGGTACCTGGGAGTTAGTCAGCTGTCACGGGACATGCTACCCTAAGAGCACATAGTAAGTTATCAGTAACAGAAGACTAATGGGCATAGATTGAGGAATAACTGGGTAGAAGTCTAAATATGGACTACCTTTGTGGGAAATGCGACAAGTGCGGATAGCCTCATTAGCAGCAGCATCCGCAGGCTCATTTAAGGAAACGCCAATACTGCTGGGAACCTAGCAAAACTATACTGTCTTAAATCTGTTTGAGATAAACAACCAGTGCCAAATTTAGACTACCACAGGATGGATTGGATTAAATGACTCCAGAGCCATGAGGGCTCTGCAAAAGTCAACTCCGATAAAGGAAGATTGACAGGAAGAAAGCAGTTGACAAAGGGCATACAAAATTGCATGAAGTTCTGCTGTGAAAATGCTAGTCTCTGGAGGCAGGCGACATGTCAGGAAATACAGTACAACAGAGTAATCGGCAAACTTAGACCCATCGACGAAGACGGAAATGGAGTGAGTGTGAAGAAAAGTTTGCAAGGCAAAGGGGTTTCAAACCAAATGCAAAAAATTGGGATAAACCAAATCAAAAATAACAAAAATCATTAGGTCTGATTGGCAATTTGGGCATTGCATATTAGGCCAAGTAGTGCACTTCTGGTTATATATACTGTATAGCATTAATTATATCAGTACATAAACAATCATTGTGCATGTGAGTAAATGAGTGTGCCAAAAGGTATACTTTTGACTGGATGTTCAAGGTAAAACGAAGTCTTAAATTATCCTCTCAAGAAAATTATCACAAAAACGTTTTTGTCATGAACCTCACCCCTTTCATAGAGATTAGCAGCATGTGGTCACTGCCCCTACCAGCTGCTAATTTATTTCGTACCCCAAATGCGTCCTGTGAGCAGGAGTACAAAAGGATTACAGAGAACTCTGATAAAGCAGCATCTGATAATCCTCTCCTGACAAAGCAAGGGGCTATTATCATTCTCTTAACACATTTCTGCTTAAATCTCAACAAAGGTATGCTACACCAGGACATATCAAACAGTTAACTGCTTACTTCTACTTCAGATGCTGTCTTGACAGTTTAGTATCTTCTTGAGGTTATCTTGAGATGATTTTGGGCTTGGCATCCCCGCAACCCGGTCCTCGACCAGACCTTCTTTTTTGTAACACACCCCCAGGAAACAACCGTAGCTGGTGTTTAACTCCCAGGTACCTATTTACTGCTAGGTAACAGGGGCATCAACGTGAAAGAAACTCTTGCCATTTGTTTCCTCCTCCACCGGGGATCGAAACCAGAATCTCAGGACTATGAATGTAAAGCGCTGTCCACTCAACTGTCAGGCCCCCCTAGACTTCCCCATGTCCCTGTTATCATGTGTAACAGTTTCACATGACCCACTCAGTGTTCCTTCTCATTCTCTCTATCAAAAATCTTTTAAAAACATGTTTTGTTAATACAAATGTAATTGATGCAAATATTAAATGTTGATTTTGAATGCAGAACAATGTTTAAATGTTGAAAAGTTTATGACGAGCCCATACAGAGCACAGATTTATGGAAACTATACAGGTAAACATTTTTTCCTTACATAATGCCAAATATTAATAAAAAAAAAATCCTTAAATGAGAATTCATCAAAGGCTCTGGCTTATTGTGATCAATGAACCCCAGAGGCACACAAGCTCACTACTTTTTGTTATTTTTGACACATTTACAAAATATTCCCATTTATAAACAGTAAGTAATAAATTAGTTAAATACTTATGCAATAGTATAGTGCCACTTCAATACAAGTGGCACTATGGCTAATCTTACTGACTGAGGCTCTGCCGGCTTGAGTCTGATACTAGTGCAGTCTATATGCATATTTATGCAGGACATCATCCACATATACACATTTATTCATGTGTATTTATAAATGGATAACAGGTTATGAGATAATACCCACCACACTGCTGGAACACTAAATTGAATTGAACATTTAAAGAACACTAAATTGCAAGGTGTCTAATAGTTTACAACCTGCTTTTAGAGCAACAAAAAAAAGGAAATTGTAAACTAGGCAACTAATGCATAAAAAACTAGGCAACTATGCATAGTTTGCAACTAAGCAAACTATGCATGCTCTTCCGAATACAGATAATGAAATTCATGCATTGTATTGCAGTATTATCTTGGGCAACAACATATGCATATAAACAAAAAATAAATGTTCTATAACATATAGAGCAACATAAGAGGGTCCCAGTAGTACAGTCGTTTGTTCTAGACTCTCAATAGAGAATTCCGGGTTCGAATCCCGGGTGGGACAAATATGGTGGAGACGTTTCCTTTCACCTCATGCGCCTGTCCACCTAGCAGTAAGTATCCAGGTATTAGTCAGATTATTGTGGGGTTGCATCCTGGGGAGGGTCAGTAATTTGACCCTGGGAGGGGGTGGGGGACCCGGGTATAAAGCTAACATATAATGTATGTATAATCTTTCTTGTCCCCCAATGAAATGAATTACAGCAGTAGTATTATTATTATATTTAATATCACAAATAAATGCCCTATTACAAACAACATTTACATGCAGTATGTTATTATAAATAGATATGAAGCATATTACAGAATGCATACATTACAAAAATATAGCAATGTACACAGATCATCCATAAATATAATGTCACACTAAAGATCATTCATTAAAAACTACAAAATGAATGATATTTTGTAAACTTGAAGTGAGTTGTATCATATTCAAAAAAGCTGGAACAACATTTGCCACTAAAAGCAAGTTTGTAGTGTAAAATCTTCATAAAGTTTAAAACTGACCATATGCATCTGGGAAAATTACATGTAAATATAAAGATAAAAAACTAGCGTTGAATGTAATGAAATGCCATTTTCTGAGTGAGCCCCGGAAGCTACCCAAAGCTTACTGGGCTGATATGTATGTATTACCGTGGCATCAGTCGATAGAGTTCTTGGAGTTCTTGCCTACCAGGGACTACGAGCCAGAACCTGGCCTCCCTCTAGAGAGGCTAGGGGGGAGCAATGGCCTATGGAAACCCCCATGTATTTGGAAGCATTCCATATCTGCCATCGACTGGGGTTGGCACCATGAAAGGTAGTTATCACAAAAACAAACCCCCACATGGTAAAAAAAATTAATTATTGCTACCCTAAGACTGAACACAAAAAAGAACTCTCCAATNATATACTGTCCCGTTTTCTGTTCAGATGACACCATCCACCCACTCCTGATACTCCACCTTTAGGGATACAGTATTTATTTTCTCCCTCATTCCTCCTCCTACTTTCCCCATCCCATTCCCCTCCTGCGTTTTAATATAACCTTTCGGTTGTGACCATAACTATACCATTCATTCTCACGCAATTTAGATGCATTTTGATGAGATTACCAGGTTTCAACAAGGTGTTATGTCTTGGAAAGTTAGTTTAGTTCATGTATGACCCTACATATGTATCTAGTGTAAAGTTTAGGCAGACTCCAGATACTCTAATATTTTGGCCCATTTATAATAATGTCTCGATACTAGAACATTTTTGTTCCCTTAATTATAATTGAAGCAGGAGGGGCAATCATCCAAGAGATAATCATGCCCAGCAGTAGTAATATTTAGGAGTCTACTAAACCTGCTACGTGACCAATAGATATGCTGCTATTCTGTTATACAGTGATAGGGTAGGTGGAATAGCTTATGTTAATATCATGGTCTCGGATTTTAGGAGTTTTATTGAAATGGCTTCATGTTAGTGACTACTGGGCATTGATGTCTAACTCTTTAGCCACTGCCTTTTTGTACCTGGAGCATAGATAGCTTCCACAACTTTTCAGTGCATTCCACTTGTTGACTACCTGTACAGGGTATGAGTACAGTATTTTTCTATTGCTTGCTTTTGCCATTTCCAGTTTCACCCATGTCCTTTTGTTCTATTTTCTCTGATAGTGTCCTTGCCCACCTTGTCTATTCTCCTTAGTATGTTGATAGCCTATCATTTCAGCTCTGGCAAAGAAGCCAAGGCTGTGTAGATGGCTTTGAATGAACATATTTAGGTTGTTAAATGATCTAATATTTGCCAGCTTCCCATATGCTGTCCATGTTGCAATTTATTAGAATTATGTCCACAACCAAATCTCTTAACTATTCCTATAGTTGTATTATTTTCAGGCTACTTATATGAAATCAAAAGTTTAAGTAACCTTATTAACTTCTCAAATCATACCTTTCAAAAGTTTACTTGACTTGTAGTTCATTTTTTATTTATTTTTTTCCAGGAATGTGGGGGACAGATCAAAGTGTACACAAACTGCTGCCCCCAGTCCACAGACCGTGTCATTCAAATCACTGGCGACCGTGACCGCGCCGTCCTTACCATCACTCGTATATTGGAACTTATCAAAGAAGTAAGTGGGCATCATGTTTGTAATTTATACAGATGTTTTTCCTTTAAAGGTTTACCCACAATAAAATCCTGGTAGGTGAAATTCTGAAAGAGTCAAATAGTGCTCTGGGGGTTGGTACATTGAAACTGTCCCCAGAAGCCCACATCAAAAGGATATCCTCTGTGTCATATGCTAGATTGGCACAAGATCGTCTTTAGAAACTTGTGAAAGGAATCATTCAGGACAATGTATACTACTTATGTCAGACCAATTCTGGAATATGCAGCTCCAGCCTGGAGTCCATGCCAAGTTAAATGCAAGACAGAAGATTCAGAGGTATGCCACCAGAAGAGTTCCAGGACTGATAGATATGAGTTAAGAGGAAAAGCTACGGGAGCTAAACCTCGCGTCTCTGGACGACAGGGTAAGGGGAGACATGATTGCTACCTAGAAAATTGAGGAATTGACAGGGTGGACAACGACAAACTATTTAGCATGAGTGGTAGAAACGCGCACACAGGTTTCTACACACAGGTAGAAACTTGATACCTAAATGAGCCACACTAGAACGATTTTCTTTTCATTGTTTGAGTAGTTAACAAATGGAAAGCATTAGGCATTGATGTGGTAGAGGCAGACCCATACAGGTTTCAGATGTAGATTGATAAAGCTCAATAGGCTTCAGAATCTGTGCACCAGTTGATTGAGAGTTGAATGGCAGGAACAAAGAGCCAAAGCTCAAGGCTACCAAGCACAACTAAGTGAGTACAACTCTTGAGTATTCGTGTAAACATTGTCTGGAAATTAAGCAACGTGTAGCTTGATAGCAACTTGCTCATCTATACGAAGTGGCTGTAAGTCAGGGTCAAAAACCACAAATGATGACAAGAACTTAGATATTACTGCAGGTAATTGCTTTGCCTGCAGATCTTGCTACCAACTGAAAATGGCATGTTGCAGATGAGGCATCCAACTTGGTTTCAGTAACATTTTCAAGGGGAAAAAAAAATCAATGTTTATTCAGTACTGTATACAATTTCACTAGAAAGGGATCGGGCGGCACCCATGTTCTCCTTCTCCTTCTTTCCCCTCTTCCTTTCTTTCCCCCCCAAAGAAAGGGGGAAAAGAAAGAAGAAGGAGGTCCAAAGTATATATAAATATAGTATATAGATATAATATATATATATA
>WNGS01001312.1:4813358-4827052 GCA_020271785.1 Procambarus virginalis | reverse complement strand
CGCCTCCCCCCCCCCCCATGTCACACACCCGTCAACACACACTGGGTGCCCCCCCCCCGTCAACACCACACTGGGTGCCCCCCCCCCCGTCAACCACACTGGGTGCCCCCCCCGTCAACGCTACACACATGGGTGCCCCCCCCCCCCGTCAACACACACTGGGTGCCCCCCTCTGGCACCACGTTGCCCCCCCCTCCCTTACCACCTGTGCCCCCCTCACTGCTACACACACTGGGTGCCCCCCACCGTCACACAACTGGTGCTCTCCCCCCCCTCACTGCTACACGTCATCACCCCAACAGTATAGGGGTTGGGAGAGTGTAGTGCAAGAGTCAGTGCAGATAGGCATGGTATTGCGTCCTCACTCACTGCCCCGGTGGGTGGCCACGGGGAATACCTCCCGAACGATGGTTCCAAACTACAGGTAAACTTGGCCGAGCCCCGCGGTGTGTGTCGTACACCAGGCACCTCAGGTCCTCACCAAGAACGTGGTGTCAAAGTGGTCGGGGCATTTGAATTTGGGAATGGTACTGAGGCGTATGCTGCAGGTCACGGACACCCCACCCGCCATTATATAACCCTCACCCCAACAACCACACCACGTGCACTACGTCAGATCAATCACCGCCCAGACACACACCTTCACATACACCGCATCTCAAACTACCATCACTACAAAAACAACTTCCTGTTGGTATTTGAACGCTACTCATCACCCAATCCCCGCCTCTCCCCCCCCCCACACCAACCGTGTCCAAACATGCGCGCTGTGTAGACCGTACTCCTACGTAGTCGGATCATATCATGGGAAACCCAACGGTAGCAACCTCTAGGGTACAGGAGGGATGATGTGTTTAATCAGAATATTAAGTAATCAGAATATTAAGTGATAGCGGGTGTGTAAAATGGTGATGAATCGGGCCGTTCTCGCCAGCGCTCCCAACGTCAAGGAACTATTGTACTAAAGTGCCCTAACCTAACTTATCATATCCTATCCTGTTAGAGGACCCACGAACGGAAAACGACTTTCATTTCGCGAGCCGCCACCATTTGTTGTAAAATCAGTTTTTGGTCTTGGGAAAGTGTGTCAGTTGCGACGTGCTACGACAGCAGGTTGATGAATATCGGAACAAGAGGTTGTTTTAATCCTAATGATATTAACTACAAAGATAAAGCAAAGGTAAACTGAAACTTGGAGATCCATAACAAACAAAGTTGCTGATCATCCATAACATCTCGCCAAGTGAACAGTGTAATAATGGTTCTGGGAGAGCCAACCAGCACAGCAACAAAAGTTATCTAATCATTACGAATATGTAAATATAAATGATTCCGTGAATTATTTAGTCATTGAGCCAATGAGTACCTTGAAGTAATTGATGGCGGGGGGGGGGGGGGGGGGGTCACACCGCTCCTGTACGGCAGCGGTTGATAATCAATGTATCAGTTACCTTGTAATGTTAAACCACCTGTCATTGTTACGAGGCTTACGAGGACGACGATTCACGTTGACTTTCGGACTATTAAATGCGGATATTTCAATAAAAAATCAATCATATTTGTAAGAACTAAGAAATCCGGCAGGATGTGAAGGCAGCAGCGCTAGGAACTGAGTTTGTATTTGTATGGTGAGTGTGAAGCCTGGCAGTGTGGTGCAGGGGCGTGATGTTACTGGGGCTCGCCCCACCACAATGGTCTCTTAAAACCTCACCAACTGTTAAGCCATATAATTGAATGTGAATCTGGAAGTAATTTAGACCTGGCCTATTGTATAATCAACTATCAATCTAGTATCTTGGAAGACATCGTAAGTCTCTGCTTTACTTTGATTACAAAGGGATTGGAAAGGACGGGGAGGTAGAGGGATGCCTATATAATTAAGAACACATTTGCTTATACAAGTTCAGCCGGGAGGAGGCAGCGTCACTCCTATAGTATATGTAAGTGGTGTCATGAAGACTGTGTTATGTATCAAGCTCTGACTTGTGTGCACTAAACATAGAGCCTAATACTTACCTAAGAGCAATTCTTTCCAATTTTTCGTTTTATACAAATAATTGATGAGTGGTGTGTGGCAGGTAGTGAACAGTAGCATCCTTCTCACTGCGACAAGACCTGACTGAATCTCAGTGACACAGTACTCAGATGAGGCGAAAGGTTGTCAGTGAGTCGCCAGGGGAGGCCGGCTTAAGCCACAAGACGGCAATATAACTCGAAATCATCGAAAGGTAACACAACATTTTCGCCTTGGAGATAAGGCGCAGAAGGGACGGGGGAAGATGTTGTTGGAGTAGCACGAGGGAGGAGCGTTGGAGTGAAGGTAGTCATGGAGTAGCATGATGGAGGAGTGATGGCGCGTCACCACTACTTTTTTTACCCAGACGCCTACGCCCCTCCATCACCAGTTGCCAACCATCAGATTTACTCTTAATTTTATCTTGGTTGTATTAAAGAGGGTACAAGTTGAGTGTGTGTAGAGGGTTGTATAGAGGGTTGGGGTATTGTTGATAGTGGCGAGGGGAGGTGCTGTGAGTGATGAGGGAGGGGGAGATGAGCGGGAGTAGCGGCAAGCTGCATGTGTGTGTGTGTGTCGTGTGTGTGTGTGTGTGTGTGTGTGTGTGTGTCAAGAGGTCCGCAGCCTCCCTCCCTCCCTCCTCTGCCAGTCCTTCTCACCTGCACTTAGTGATCACAGGTGGCCTCAGCCGCTCCCCGCCCCTCTCTTCTTGTTGGCGCCCCCTTCCCCCGCCCGCCCACACCCACCACCCCACCCACTCTAGTGTTAAGAGGATCAAGACGGGCTTGAGGCGTCTACACCCTCCCTCTGTGTGTCGTGGTGAGTGTCGTCCAGTGTTGTAGTGAGTGTTGGGAGTAGAGCAGGAGCCAGCAGCCTGGTGATGCAGCTGTGCACGTGGCGTCAGGCAGGGTCGCTGCTGGAGCCGCCAAAGTTTTATCAGCAGGTTTCCTGTGTAATGTGCACACACACACACGCCTTGCCACGCTGGCGAGGAGGAGGAACCCGCGTCCTGGCTGGGGCCTCCCGCATTAATATGGGAGTGGAGTAATTTGACGCTGGAGGCATTTCTGGGCCACTTATAAGTGTGGCCGCGGGGGCCTGTGGGTATGGCCAGGCAGCTGCTACAGCACCCATGCCCACAACTCCGTCACCGCCACCTGCACCAACCTGGCGCCTTCTCCCACCACCAGCCTGTGGGAAGTGGTGGCCCCCTCCACCGTCGGGTCATAATACATCTGCTAGTGTCTACTGGCCGACTCATTAGGTGGACACCATGAAAGTTTAAACTCGGGCAGCCGGCGAATGTAGCAAAACCTGAAACCGGCGAGATGTGAAGGTGACAAGAACTAGGTGAACGTTGATCATTTCAAGAGGTGTGTGAATATGGTGTGAAGTCATAGTTGGAAATGTTAACGTTGTAGGTATACTCAAGGTGTATAGTCTTCCACTCTGCTAGGGGCAGAGTGGTCATGTTACGGAATTACGACTATCTATATATATAGACGGAAAACTTCTCACCCCCACAAGAATCGTACCGAGACAGCCAGGATATAAATTTTAATTTTAAATGTCAGGAATGTATCATGATAGTGATAGGGCGAGTAGTAGAGGTCATAACAAATATTTATTAACTGTTTGCAAACCCCGTGGCGCAGTGGTAAATCACTCACGGCACTTCTCGAGCTCTTTGGCCTGGGTTCGTAGCCTGGCCGGGGAGGATTAACTGGGCGCCAATCCTTAACTATAAGCTTTGTCCACCCAGTAGTGATTGGGTACCCGGTTGTTAAACGATTTGGCGGGTCGTATTCCAGTGAGCAGGATTAAAGACTTGCCCGAGACGCTATCCGTGCTGGCGGCTTTACAAGAATGTAAGAATTGTATATAACGCAAGTGTTGTATATGACGCAAGCGTCAGTGGGCAGGCTGCCCTGTGGTCCACTAGGGTGAGCGTCAGTGGGCAGGTTGCCCTGTGGTCCACTAGGGTGAGCGTCAGTGGGCAGGTTGCCCTGTGGTCCACTAGGGTGAGCGTCAGTGGGCAGGTTGCCCTGTGGTCCACTAGGGTGAGCGTCAGTGGGCAGGTTGCCCTGTGGTCCACTAGGGTGAGCGTCAGTGGGCAGGTTGCCCTGTGGTCCACTAGGGTGAGCGTCAGTGGGCAGGTTGCCCTGTGGTCCACTAGGGTGAGCGTCAGTGGGCAGGTTGCCCTGTGGTCCACTAGGGTGAGCGTCAGTGGGCAGGTTGCCCTGTGGTCCACTAGGGTGAGCGTCTCTGCCAACCCTCCAGTTAGCTTGGTCAAATCGCGCGCGCGCCCTCGCACAAACATTACCCCCCTTCCTGTTACCTTTCGATGATTCCGGGCTTAGCGTCCCCGCGGCCCGGTCCTCGACCAGGCCTTCTCGTTGCTGGGCTGGTCAACCAGGCTGTTAGACCCGGCTGCTCGCAGCCTGACGTTCTTTCTCCAAGAAATAAAAAAAAACAGGCGGTTTAGAGCACGACCTCAACTACCTGATGCCTAAGCACTTAGTACTCGCTTCTTGAATTGGCTGGATGTTGTAGCGAGGAGCGCTGTAACATATAACTTTCAGTTGTAACGGTGTGGGTTGGTTTGTCAGGTCTCGGTGTGTCCTTGTTGGTCCGGCGTTGGTGTGGTGGATGACCTTGCTGGTCCGGCGTTGGTGTGGTGGATGACCTTGCTGGTCCGGCGTTGGTGTGGTGGATGACCTTGCTGGTCCGGCGTTGGTGTGGTGGATGACCTTGCTGGTCCGGCGTTGGTGTGGTGGATGACCTTGCTGGTCCAGCGTTGGTGTGGTGGATGACCTTGCTGGTCCAGCGTTGGTGTGGTGGATGACCTTGCTGGTCCAGCGTTGGTGTGGTGGATGACCTTGCTGGTCCGGCGTTGGTGTGGTGGATGACCTTGCTGGTCCGGCGTTGGTGTGGTGGATGACCTTGCTGGTCCGGCGTTGGTGTGGTGGATGACCTTGCTGGTCCGGCGTTGGTGTGGTGGATGACCTTGCTGGTCCGGCGTTGGTGTGGTGGATGACCTTGCTGGTCCGGCGTTGGTGTGGTGGATGACCTTGCTGGTCCGGCGTTGGTGTGACCTTGTTGGTGAAGCGATGGGGGAGGTGAAGAGTAGTGGTTGCTATTGACCAGGGTGTTGCAGAGACGTGTTCACCACATGACCTGGTGCATCTGGAGTATTAGTGGGGCCGAGGTTGCGCTCGGCACAAGGCACACCTGCCTGGTCTTTGGAGATGTTTGTTTACATTGACACGTACCCTGCACTATATGAAGGGCTGCATAGTTTGTATCAAGAGCTGGTATTACACTCCCAGAATGGTTAGTTACACGTGAGCATGAGTAATGAAAAAAAGAAAACTGGTGAACTGAATAATGATGTCTGACGACCTAACGTTTAGGGAACATAACCAAGCAAATATTGCGTCAGCCACAAAAAATGATCGGATGGATTACGGGAACTTTCAAATCCTGGGATCCCATCACAATGGTTCTACTCTTAGTCACTTGTGTTGTCCCGTCTTGAGTACTGCTCAGTACTCATTTCCCCCTTCAGAGCAGGAGAGATTGCTGAAATAGAGGGAATACAGAGAACATATACGGCCCGCATAGACGCGATAAAGCGCCTAAATTTTTGGGATAGTCATAAAGCTCTCCAAATGTACTCACTAGAAAGGAGACGAGAGAGATACCAAATAATATACACATGGAAAATACTGGAGGGCCAGGTCCCAAATCTGCACAGTAAAATGACAACGTACTGTAGTGAACGATATAGAAGAAAATGCAGAATAGAACCAGTGAAGAGCAGAACCAGGAAGATCAGAGAACACTGTATAAACATCAGAGATCCGCGGTGTTCAACGTCCTCCCAGAGACTATAAGTAATATTGCGGAACAACCGTGGACATCTTCAATAGAAAACTAGACTTTTCTAAAAGTTCCGGGCTGTGGGGGTATGTGGGCCTACGGGCCGCTCAAAGCAACAGCCTGGTGGACCAAACTCTCACAAGCCAAGCCTGGCCTCGGGCCGGGCTTGGGGAGTAGAACTACTCCCAGAACCTCATCAAGCAGGCAAATATGTTTAAAACTCCACTGGAGAAATGGCAAATGGCGTTTAACGTCAATAAATGCAAATAACATGAGGTAAGGAGAGACAGCGACGCTATACGCTACGTCAGTAACAGATAACAACTGTGGCAGGAGACTTGGCAGTGAGCGTATTTAGTGTGGTAGAGAGAGGGGAGGGGGGTTCCGTGCGTCGACCACCTGACCTTCAACACCTCGGGCTGGAACATGCTTCTGGGGCTGTGTAGGGCGGCTCCAAGTGGTGAATCCCTCGGCGAGTGATGTGGAGGGGGGGGGGGGTGGAGCTGGGCTCTCACAGGTATCACCTGTCACCCACAACCCGTCTCCGGCCGCCACCACCATCCGCTCTACCGTCACACTTGCTCACATGTGACGTCACCACCCGTCCACGTCATGCCTACCCTCTGCTGGCCCAGCCTGGCCCCCTCCCACTACCTGTGCTGGCCAGCCTGGCCCCCTCCCACTACCTGTGCTGGCCCAGCCTGGGCTTGTTTACTCTGGCTGGACAGTAGTATTGTGCACATCGTGATCATATCCACTGTGACTTGTCTCCAGCGGCTTCAGACTCGCCTTAACGTGTCAGTATTGCGCGCGCGCACCCACACACCCGCAATAGAGGACACGGTGGAAACCGAGTGCCCAAATGAGCCACGGAGATATTAGAAAGAACTTTTTTAGTACGAATGGTTGACAATAGAATGCATTAGGAAGTGATATGGTGGAGGCTGACTCCATACACAGTTTTAAATGTAAATATGATAGAGCCCAATAGATTCAGGAACCTGTACACCAGTTGATTGATAGTTGAGAGCGGGACCAAAGAGCCATAGCTCAACTCCCGCAAGCACAATTAGACGAGTACCCCCCCACCCCTCCACCACACCACACAGGGCTGGGTGGCCGAGTGGACAGCGCTCTAGACTCGTGGACCTAGGAACCGGGTTCGATCCCCGCACCGGCGGAGACAGATGGGCAGTGTGTCCTTAACCCTGATGCCCCTGTTACCTAGCAGAAATAGGTAACTGGGAGTTACAGCTGCTACAGGTGTGTGTGTGTGTGTGTGTGTGTGTGTGTAAAAAAAAAAAAAAAAGTTACAGTTGAGAGGCGGGCCGAAAGAGCAAAGCTCAACACCTCAAGACCAACTAGGTGAATACAGAGGGAAGGTGACGCTACTGTGAGAGTCACCTACCTGGTGATGCAGTTACCTGTTGCTTCATTACTTGTTGTGTCCCCACAATGGTACCTGGGCGCCAATATCTTCCCTCTACCCATCCAGTCCACCAACTTGTTATAACCCACATGTTAGGCTGGTTGGGTGCTTGGTGTGCTGGGTAGACAGCCCGTAGCAGCTGTCTTAACTTCCAGGTACCTATTTACTGCTTGGTAACAGGGGCATTAGGTGAAAGAAACTGCCCATTTGTTTCTGCCTTCACCGGAATAGATCCCGGAACCTCAGGACTAAGAATCCGAAGCGCTGTCCACTCAGCTGTCAGACCCCTTAATATAGCTTCGTGGGGTAGTTTATATTCTCCTTCAGATTCTCTTCATCCTAATTTATGTGATAAGTTCTTTGCAAATGTGTGTTCGCTCTAATTGTAAACTACACCTGTGTTATAAAGAGATACATCACCGTTGAAATTGCAAGCTTAATGCTACTATTTTTTTTTGCCAAAAATGTAAGTTTGATTCGCATAGCTGTCCACGTGTTGAATCCAACCATTATTGTAACAGTTTGCACAAGTTGTTTCGAACAAAGTTTAGAAGCCCAATACTTGTATCGGTCGGCAACCAGCCTCACGGTCAAGTTCCCGCACTTTCATGATTATTTTGAAATTTATTTCTTGTTGGGCAAGAGGTGGGATGTTAGTTGAGCCAGACGTAAGGAGTGAGCAGTATCAGGACTGAGGGGTAGCCATACTTGCACGTTGGCTCTATATAGATGCTAGCAAACTTTCCATAACGTCAAAGTATCAAGAACACTTGTGGAGTAATCTTTCTAACATTGTCCTCTAACATCTCGATGGTGTTTCACACCCTTCTTGGCTGTGGCTTGGTGCTGTAGCCTGATGTTTTGTGGCTGTGTGTTCAGGACCTCATGGACCTCCTAGACTGTCTGATCATATGGTGGACGGTGTTTTGCTGCTCTACTTATTGCCTTATTTTGCATTGCATATAGTTTTTGCATGTTGGTTTTCTTTGAGGTGTGTAGTGGTCCTAGGGGATATTCTAGATGCGGCCAGACTAGGGCCTTATATAGGTGGAGCTGTATGTTTGTATCAAGGCTTCGGAATCTCCTCGAGTTTTCCTAAGGCTGCTTTGGCTTTGTTTAGTCTGTTCCTTACGTGAATTTTTATCCCCGTTTATTGATCATGAGTCCCATTATTCTGCCTATCTCCGCATATTGGATCGGGCGGTTGTCAAGGATAATGGGGTCCGGGTTTCTTTTTACAATGTGTATTATCTGGAACTTTTGTTTATTTGTGCTAATTTCCCATTGCTTCTCAAAGTTTTTAGTTCAATTGCTGCCTTGGTGGTGTTGGCTAATAGCGGCTTTGATGGTTCCGGTTGTCATATTATTTGGTGACATTGTCAGCGTTTGTGATGTATTCTCCATGTTGGGGTTGGGGTAGGTCAGCTGTATATATGTTGAGTAGTGGGAGAGAGGCAGCTTCCTTGTGGTACTCCACTTTTCAGTTCTATTAAGTCACCCAAGTAGCTGCCGATATTAAGCCTAGCAGTTCTGTTGTCTATAAAGCTACAGAGAGTAGCAGTAAATCTCCGTGGGAGCCCTAGCTCATATATCTTATATTGTAGGCTTGTGTGCCAAACTTTGTTGAAGGCTTTCGAAACATCTCTAAGCACTGTTACACTGGTCTTTTTTAGACATTGCGTTTTCTCTATGATGGGAGACGGGTCACCCAACCCGTCGCCCACCGACCTCACCCGTTGTATAGGTGAAGTTCGGCAAATGGCTTTCACCTGCGCTCCAGTTCAGTGACCAAAGCTAAGAGTGTCAGTGTTGTGTGGCCCCCTTGCCAGTGTGTCCCCTGGGTGTAGTATACTCTTCACGGTTCACACATCGCTAAGTATACTGTACACGGTTTATACGTCGCTAGGTATACTACAGTTTACATATCGGCAACATGGAATGGGAGAGGGTTTTGAAGGCAAGAATGATGCAGCAGACAGGACAGCCCCTGTGACCGCTGAGCTGTTGCCTGCCCCAGTTATAGTATGGTAGCAAGTACTCTGCTTCAGAGAGACCTGCAGTGCTTCTGGTAGTAGTTTTATTGATTCCCAAGCCCGGCCCTGACTAGTGATAACTTACTCCCACAGGCTGTTGCTTGGAGCGGCCCGCAGACCCACATTTCCACTATAACCTGGTTGGTCCGGCATTTCTTGCAAGATCTTGTCCAGTTGTTTCTTAAAGACGCCCACCTTTTTTCCGGCAGTATCTCTTATGCTTACTGGAAGTGTATTGAACATCGGTGGACCTCTGATGTTCATTGATTGATGAAGATTAAGCCACCTGGGGAGGATACTGTTTGACAGTATGACTACTGCTATGACAGCAGTAGCAGAGGATACTGCTTGACACCCCAGTATTGACTTGTGGGTGTCCAGCTGCTGGACACCTTTTTTGACCAGAAGAATGCCAGTGTTGATGGCTTCAGGGTGGTTACTGCAAGATTCAGGGACTCTTAATGCTCCTTTTGTAAAGACCTGATTGTTTTTTTTTTAAGAGCTCTTCACATATCTCCTTATTTTGTCGGTGGTGGTGGTAGCCCTGATAGCGGGACTGGCCAGGACGGTGAGGCGGCACTAGACATGGCCCGCAAACATCCACCGTCCACCACCCCACCTCTCACCTAGCCCACATCACCCAGGGTCACTATCGTATGTTGCTTCATTATGTGATGTCAAGGAATATTTGCATGCCTTCACTTTCTCTGTGTGGGTGTAGGGAAGGGAAGGAGGGATGGCTTAATCTCAGGCTTGGTAAAAATCACCATTTTTTCTTAGCCATACCGGGCGGTGTTTTTTTTTATCTATTAACAAGTGGATACCACCAGGCTGTTGCTTGGAGCGGCCCGCAGGCCCCACATACCCACCACAGCCCGGTTGGTCCGGAACTTCTTTCAGAAAACAATCTAGTTTTCTCTTGATGTCCACTGTTGTTCCACAATATTTCTAATGCTCTCTGGAAGGACGTTGAACAACCGTGGACCTCTGATGTTTATACAGTGTTCTCTGATTGTGCCTATGGCGCACCTACTCTTCACTAGTTCTATTCTGCATTTTCTTCCATATCGTTCACTCCAGTACTTTATTTTACTGTGTAGATTTGGGACCTGTCCCTCCAGTATTTGCCACGTATATATATATATCTCTTGTGTCTTCCATCTTCCTAGCGAGTACATTTGGAGAGCTTTGAGACGATTCCAATAATTTAGGCGCTTTTTCGCATCTGATAATAATATAATATAATAATAATGTTACAAATAAAAAAAAAGATAAAGTTGGTAGCAACCATGCCAACCCTGCTTAGTCTTCCACCCCCCCCCCCTCCCCCTACATGCCTAACACCCGTTTCTCCATCTCGCTTTCATTTAAATTTTGCCCCGAGGGGCGAGTTTATTTCCTGTGAGTGGACACACCGCCATAGCAGCATGTACAACACTCCCCAAAAGGAAGAAAACCCGCTGGGTTGTTCATCCTGTCACTTGTACCCAGACGCAGCTGGGACTTGTTTAACTGTCTCAAGTGAACAGCTTCTCAAACAAGATGATGAACATCTGTCACCGTTAAAATTTTACTTTATCTGGGGGTGCAAAATGGGAGAATCTTTTAAGAACAGTATCAATATTTGTCAGTGTTTTCCTAATTCTCACCCCATCCCCCCCCGTGGGTGGGAAGAAATGGGGGGGGGGGGCTTTCTTCCTCCTTCCTCCTCCCTTCACAGGTCAGCACGTTCTCACGAACGTTCCCAATGTCGAGAAACTGTTGTACCAAAATGCTCTAATCAACCTACCAGAGGACCCACGGCCAGAAACGGGACATTATATCAATTTCGCGAGCCGCTAACATTTTCTTGTAGGACAGTTTTTTTGGCCTCGGGAGAAGTATACGTCAGTATGGTCCGGGAACATGTTGGCCAGGTGGTGACGGGTGTTGCGTCACCAGGTAGTGACGGGTGTTGCGTCACCAGGTAGTGACGGGTGTTGCGTCACCAGGTAGTGACGGGTGTTGCGTCACCAGGTAGTGACGGTGTTGCGTCACCAGGTAGTGACGGGTGTTGCGTCACCAGGTAGTGACGGGTGTTGCGTCACCAGTAGTGACGGGTGTTGCGTCACCAGGTAGTGACGGTGTTGCGTCACCAGGTGGTGACGGGTGTTGCGTCACCAGGTAGTGACGGGTGTTGCGTCACCAGGTAGTGAGATGTGACGCCCTCCACTTACAGGGATATGATGAGTAGTGTTCTTGCTGCTGCTGCTGTTGTCAACATTGTGACCTTCGTCTTGTTGATATTCCTCCCCCCTCCCCCTCCTCCTCCCCCACCTTCACCTTCACCAACTTCCTCTATGGCCTCGTCCCTCTCTCATGGCCGCCCTCATCACCCTTCACTCCAGCCTCCCCCCCCCCCCACCCCGTCCCCCTCTCCTCACCCGCCCCGTCCCTCTCTTTCCTCCAACCACTTGGACAGGTCGGTACAGCGACCATCAATCATATTGCAGGTCGGCTTTGATTCCCGACGGTTGAAGTATTTGGGCACCATTTCTTCCCTCTGTGTTATCTCAGATCCTGTCTTCCTATCCTTGCAAGCTCTATATAGTCATAACCGGCATAGCGCTTGCTCCTGGTAATTACCTTCTGCTCCCTCTTCTCGTTAATATCCTCCATTGTCCCACTCTGGAATGTCTTCCTGGACGAAGAGCAGCGTTGTCGTCTGATGGTAGTGACTATTAGTGCATGGGTGGAGAAGTGGGTGTTGAGGCGGGCTGGAGTCGTCCAGTGAGTACGCTTCCCGCGGGGGGCCGCCTTACGTGTTCCAGGGAGGGCAGGCGAGTGTGCTAGTGAAGGAGGAGTCGTGGTGTGGCCCCCAGCGTAGGCAACACAGGCAAGGTGTTCCAGGCTGTAGGCCACCACAGTCAAGTTCTTTATTATGCACCCCATACCCATCCCGTGGGCGGTGGTGGAAAGGGTTACACACCACATAATCGGTTCACAAACTGAAGCCCATAGTTCATTTAACCTCTTGCTCTCTCGCTCTGTACTCACATAGTTGTGTTTGCGGGGGTTGAGCTCTGGCTCTTTGGTCCCGCCTCTCAACCAGTGGTTATCTTTTGATGATTTCTGGGTTTTTTAGTGTCCCCGCGGCCCGGACCTCGACCAGGCCTCCACCCCCAGGAAGCAGCCGTGACAGCTGACTAACATCCAGGTACCTATTTTACTGCTACGTAACAGGGGCATTGGGTGAAAGAAACTCTGCCCATTGTTTCTCGCCGGCGCCTGGGATCGAACCCAGGACCACAAGTCCAGCGTGCTGTCCGCTCGGCCGACCGGCTCCAACTGTGTGTGTGTGTGTAACTCACCTAATTGTGCTTGCGGGGGTTGAACTTTGGCTCTTTGGTCGTGTGTGTGTGTGTGTGTGTGTGTGTGTGTGTGTGTGTGTGTGTGTGTGTGTGTGTGTGTGTGTGTGTGTGTGTGTGTGTGTGTGTGTGTGTGTGTGTGTGTGTGTGTGTGTGTGTGTGTACTCACCTAGTTGTGCTTGCGGGGGTTGAGCTCTGGCTCTTTGGTCCCGCCTCTCAACTGTCAAACCGTTTGGGTGTGTATGTGAGAGAGAGTGTGAGAGACCATGAGTGTGTGTGTGAGAGGTGTGCGAGTGAGATGCTTGCCACACCTGCCGTAGCAGTGTGGTAATGGCCAGGCTCCCGGGGCCATGATAGTGTACCTTAGTCTTGGGTGAACAAGAGCGCGTGCCTTGGTAGCCGTTTCTCCCCCCTGGCCTAGTGGAGCTGCTGCTGCTCCCTCGACTCTGGGAGACGAGACGAGACGAGGCTGAATGATCAGGTGCGAGCCGCTGTAACCATCACCTTACCAATGAAGCTATCAACAGACAAGTCAATTACAGGTAATGTTAGCTGGTGGTGCCACGCGGAGGGTTGGTTACCAACGTGTTCAGGTCCAAACAAAGGAAAGTTTTACCATCTTGGATGAGTGACATAGGTGGTATGGCATGAGGATCTTGACGGTTGTTTACCTTCCCTCGAGTGGTGTGACAGTGGTGGCATATGGGTGTGCTCACTCACAGTCCTTGTTTACTCGTGTCTCTGTATGAATCTGGTGGATTTTAACAACCAAATAACAACCCCTCCCCCCCATATCCAGTAATTATTTACACGAAAGTCATAATATTGAAATTGAAAATTGAAACACTCATATGAAACTGAAGAAAGGCAGTTAGAACAGGAAGCAATTCAGGAAATAAAGAAAAATCCAAAATACTTCTTCACATATGCGAAATCAAAGCAATAACCACTGCCAGTATTGGACCTATTCGTACAAGTGAAGGATCATA
>WNGS01001312.1:4758998-4770390 GCA_020271785.1 Procambarus virginalis | reverse complement strand
GTTATATCACTGTGCTTGTTTATATCCTCCTTCGTTGGTGCCTTCCCACTGATTTTGGACATGTCCAGTGTCTGGTGAGTGCGCGGCGTGGCCGTGTTGTGGTGATAATGACTGGTGTGTGGTGGTAGTGGTGTGGCTGCGCCTCGCACGGGGTATTAACACTTGCCTCTGGCACACCTTCCAGGAACTGTGGCCACTAAGGCCTCGCCTAGTAGTACCACTGTACGGGTGTATGTTTAGGCTTATGAGTGGTGAACACAAGTGTTCTTACGCCATACTGGTGGGGCTTCGCCCGCGTGCCACACTGTGTATATGTTGCCAGAGCCACGCGGAAACCTCCGAAGGTTTGAGGTCACGTGTTATTTTTACTTGGAAGATGAGTTAAAGTTGTATGCCTCTCCCTGTCCCACTCCACCCTAGCCCCGTCCCCACGCCGGCCCTCGCCTACACGTCATCACTAAGGCTCCGCGACGGTAATAGCTTGATTAAAATTGGCGCACGAGAGGTGCAGTTAAAGTGAGCATACCTGTGCACACCATTTGGGCACACCTCTCCTAACTTGGACACACCTGCTTCTGGCTTGGACACACCTGCTTCTGGCACGGCTACACCTGCTTCTGGCTTGGGCACACCTACTCCTCACTTGGGCACACCGCATGGGGTGGGGGTGGGGGGTTAAGAGGTGTCCACAGACTTGGTGAGAGGACAGGTGTCCACACAGAAGGGAGGCTAGGTGGACGGGTGGCCAGCTTGTGATGAGGACAGCTCAGGGCCCAAGGAAGTTATCGCGAGAGTTAGGAGAGTCCATCTCTTGGTAGTCTGAACCCCAAACGTGTCTTGTCACCTCCGGTGCTCCAGTGGTAGTCACTTCAGGTTTTGTAAGATGTTCCAAGGTAAGAAAGCGTAAACAGAGCTGGTATAGCGAGGTGTTGGTCGTAGGTGTGAAGAGGAGAGGAGGTAGCGTATGTGATCTGGGGAGTAGGTAGGAGGGTGTGGCTTCTTTATTGGTGTGTTTACAGTGCGTGACTGTCCACCCCTTCCTCGGCCTTAGCTGCCGCCCCTCTACCACTGTGGCTAACTGTGCCACATTTACCCTATCTCTTATCACTTTGCCCAGTCCCTCACTCTACTACACAATTGCCAGGGTAGTGCTTCCCTCACACTGGCTATGCTCCACCTCTATGCCCTGTGTACTTCTACTTAATGCATTTTATTCAAACTTTAGTTTCGGTTGTTGTTGCTTTTAGCTACTCGGAACGAATGTCCATGTAGCACGGGCTATAGTGAGCCCGTAAGTAGTTTCGGTTGAATTTTTGTGTTAAATACTGGTGGGGAGGTGCGGAGAAATTTGGCGCGCGCTTTCTTCTTGAGGGTAGAGTTGTGTTGACAGACATGTCTTCCTGTTTCACGTTATTGCGCGTGTGTAATTGTTCCTGCCATGTTGACACTCGTCATGCTCTCTTTAATATACATAACGGAATTGTATAAGCATGTGTATGTTGGAGAGAGAGATTTGGATATAATACTTGTAAGAATTGAATTGAGGAATGTCAAAGAGCACAAGAAATATTAAAAAATATTCTCAACTATGGGCAGTAGGAATTGTTGTAAAGATTCATCATTTGGTATGTTCGAGAACACACAGGTACGCGGACTTCTCTTAGTCATTCGGAGAGTCTACGGGCTCACCACAGCCCGTGCTACTTGAGACTTCTTGTTCCAGGTAGCGAATCTTTAACAACAACATTCGGAGATGTTTGGCCCCATATTTTGACTTATTGTTTTCCCGAGGACGTGCCAGGCGATGTGCTTCTCTCCTCTCACTGTTAATATACGTTTCCTAACTGGTACTTGCAGCTAATTGGCTTGTATTTGATGGTATTTCAGTGCTAGAAGACCTTATGAAGTATAGAGGCGCTTTGTGTGTGTGTGTAGGTGTGTGTGTGTAGGTGTGTGTGTGTGTGTAGTGTGTGTGTGTGTGTGTGTAGGGGTGTGTGTGTGTGTGTGTGTGTGTAGGTGTGTGGGGAGGTACAGGCGGAAGAGTTGAATGAAGAGGTGTTGGTAGAGGTGAACCGGTTGGCTGGTGTTTACAGGCGAGGGGAAGTGACGTAATGTTTATTTACAATATATGGTAGTGATGGAGGAGAGTGTAGAATCGCAACGCCCGCCATTTTCCTCAGGTTTTAAACATTAGGTCAACAAAGGCTCTCCGGGTCAACAATGGCACATGGTGGTGGTCAACACAGGCTTTCACCAGCAACCTCTTCTTGGGACACCGCCTTACTCTGTGTGTGTGTGTGTGTGTGTGTTGTGTGTGTGTGTGTGTGTGTGTGTGTGTGTGTGTGTGTGTGTGTGTGTGTGTGTGTGTGTGTGTGTATACTCACCTAGTTTGTTCTTGCGGGGGTTGAACGTTGGCTCTTTGGTCCCGCCATGTGTGTGCATGTTTGTGCGGGTGCGCCAAGAGGGTACACGTGAAAATCCCAGTAGGGTGAAGGGTCTGTTTATTGGATCACAGAGCTCTGTTCCCTCCGGTTTTCCTTTTGTGGAGTCGTGTCGAAATTGTAAAGTTTATCTGGAGGTTAGAAAGGGATTCCCTCAGCGCTACTGTCGTTGTTACGGCTCCATAGACATTGGCGAGTTTTGAGCCAGCGTGGGAAGTATAGGGTAGTGATAGTTCTTAATGACATAGCAAGACCAGCTTCTTATAAATTTTGGATCAAAGACTTTCATTAGCAGATCAGAGTGTACCTTCAGCATTAGGCAGTCCACCGCCCAGATTAACGGCTAGTGGAGTTCTCTACCAGAAGGATTCAAGAGCTTTCACGTAGTGCATCATCCTTTACAGATGGCACTAAGATTGTCATGAGAGTAGACAATATAGAGGACACAGCGAATCTATGTAATGTTAATCGGGTATTTCAGAAAATAAGATGATTAATGAGGATAAGTTCCAGCAATGGAAAACGGAAAATATCAAAACGGAAACCACAGATAAAATGCAGCCAAATATCACTTAAAAATTTATACAAAAGATTTAGGAATAGTAATAATAATGTCGGAAGACCTTACCTTATTAACGAACACAATAAGCAGCTGTCACAACTGCAAGGAAAATGACAGGTTAAATAACAAAACTTTTCAAAGAAAAGAAATATGCCAGGTCATTGACGAGCACTCGAAGGCCTTATTGATATCAGCTTGTCGTTTTCAATGTCTTCTACAGACGGAATTTTCATGCTGATTTTTGTATAGTCTGCAAAGGAGTGCATGAAGTTGACTTATAATTTATGAGAAAAAACAATGGTGTAAGGAGCTTGTCTGGAGACGGAGCTTCTCACTGTGCTTGGACTTGATTTTATTTGAGTGACTTACTCTGTGTTCTTGTTTGACAAAATCTTGAGAATCCAACGCCCTGGTTGATACCTGGTTGATAGGTATATAGGTTGCCCTACCTTATTGAGGACTACGTCCTCACTTAGTGGTCTACGTCCTCGACTCCCAACCCAGGTTCAATCCCACGGTAGGACAAAAGCGGTTAAGCACGTTTCTTTCACCTGATGTCTCTTCGTCTAGCAGCACAACTGGCACCCGGGAATTAGGCAGCTATTGTGGGTTGCATCCGAGAAAAGGTCACTTGTTGGCCAAGGGAGACCTTGGTAAACCAAAGTACAGGCTTCATGTTTCTAACAACGGCAATTATATACGTTGCCCTCAGTCTAACCCCTGGCTGTCTAACCCACAAGCCAGATACAGCTGGTACTGTGGATCACCCCTGCGGTTGTACAGGTGTGCGCGCACACACCTGCTGCAGCTTAAATTTCACAAGTGTTCTCACACGTCACCAACACCACACTTACTTCCTCTAATGACACTACCGACCTACATGTTCGCTACCTCTTGTTAGTTTTGGAGATCAACTTCCCTGCAGCCCGTTCTCTGACCAGGCCTCCTGGTTGGTGGTCTGGTCAACCAGGCTCTAGGATGCAGCTGCTCACAGCCAGACGTCTGACTCCTATCATGTTGATTTTGTCTCTTGGAGGTGTTTTATCAAGTTTTGTCTTCAACTCCGTGAGAGGCCGGCTAGTTGTCCCTTATGTGTAGGAGTGTGTTGAAAAGTCTCGGGCCCTTGATGTTGATAGTTCTTTCTATCTGTTGCTCCTCTGCTTTTCAACGGGGCAGATTTGCACATCCTGAAATGTCTACTGGTCGTGTGATGTTATTTCCCTTTGTAAATTTGGAACCAGTCTATTGATTTCCAAGTGTAAATTATCTATCTCGCCTGCGTTCTGGGGAATAAAGAATTCAAATTGTCAGAAGTTCCAATAATTTAGACGTTTTATTGAGTGAATTCTGGCAGTAAAATTTCTCCAGCCTTAAATGGGGCAGTTATTGTACACCAATATTTCGCCCTAACGACCTACATAGTCTTTCCGTCTTGATGCTTTCTTTTGATAACTGCATATTTACTCCAGCCTAGGGAGAACTACTATCTAAACAGTACCATCACTGGTCAGGCATCTCTTGTGTGAAAGGTTCCTCCTATCTAACCTCTCATTTTTCTCGTGGCTGTGACTGCTACGTTGTTGTGGGCTCTAAAAGTTTATATTGCTTTTTCGTTTTTTTAGCATGATTTGACTTGCGTTTTATGAGGTTTCCGTTTTGATGAGAGGTCGGTGTGTGGTTGGGGGTGGAGGGCCGGCGTGTGTGTGGTTGGGGACGGAGGGCTGGCGTGTTTGGGGTGGGGGTGTGGGGGTGCACTTGCGTGCTGTGTGAGTGTGAATCAGGGGCAAGGTGTGGGAGGCACGCGGTGATGCGTGGTGGACGAGATAGTATTGGAGGGGATGGTTGTGGGTGGCACGTCGCCAGATGTTGGGGTAGTGCCGTAGTGGTGGAGGGGATTTGAGGGAGGGGCTGGGGAGCCGAGTATAGCATGTTTTTCAGGTGATGTCGGCCAGGGGCATGAGGGGGTACAAGAGGCAGCGGTCCCCTCGCTCCTGCACCAGTTCCCCTCCCAGCCCTCCAGCCGACGCTACCGTGCTTGCCCGCCCGCCCGCACGCCCATACACCCTCCTGCCCACCCACCCCCCGGCCGTCCGTCCGTTCGTCCAATCCCGCCCGCAACTTACACCCTCCGCCCGACCCTCACATCTGGTCGACCAAGCTCTCCGCCCATCCTGGTACACCGCATTGTTTCATTTGGAAAGTTGTAGTGTTATGTGCACCATGTGAGGTGTAGTGCGGGTGTTGTTGACCGGCCGCTCTGACACTACATCTGTACACTCGCTACCTTCAGGTGAAGGTGTAGTCACGCACACGGAGAGGCGTTATCGGTCAGACGAGTGTAGCGGCCTTGCCCCTGTGTAGCCAGCGTTAGTGCGTGTTGAAGAAGTGTAGTGGAGTGAGGGAGGTGTGTGGGTGGTGAGGTAGTATATGAGCGAACAGTGTGTGAAGAGCAGTGTGGGGGTGGAGGGGGGTGGTGGTGGTCCAGGCTGGTGCATCACCAAGAGTGTCACCACCATGTACGGCAGCTACACCACCGGTGGCGCCGCCTCCACCCACCTGTATGGCACCCAGTACCCCGGGGGCCCACCTTCACTCCCCTCCCCCGCCGCTGAACCCCTGGTGTTCACAGTGCCGCCGCCCCCCCCCAGCCTACCAGCCTCCCCACGACACCTGTGTCTCCTGCAGCACCTGTGGGCGGAGCACCACCACGCCCGCCCACCAGTTCCAGTACTCGTCGCCCACCCTCACCACCTCAACCTCCAGCCAGTCTGAGGAGGACCGCACTCTGGCGCTGCAACTGAGGGCAGCGGCCATCTTCAACAAGACGGACATTACTCTGCCTTGTGGATCTCTCTCACTGCCGCCCCCCGCTCTCACCTACCCTCCTCCTTCCACCCCTATCACTACCACCACCTTCCCTTACCCCCCACCCTCCCACCACTACGACACTAGCACGGCATGCATCACCCCCTACTGCACGTGTGACGCCTCCCCCAACAGTAATTGCTCAAGTTCCTCCTCGCCGCTCTCCTGTCCCAACCTCTCCCTCGTCGCCGCTCCCCCCTCCTGCATAACCTCGGGCATGGTGACCCCCTCCAACACCGCTTACCTTGACTCTCCGTCTCCCTCAGGTCAGTCTTGGCCAGGACCATCAAAGTACTCGACCCCCCCTCCCCTCCCCTGCCCCACCCCTCTATGTATTAAGGTCAAGTGTTACTGTGTTAATAATGTGTTGCAACAGCCTGGTTATGACCCGGGGCTGGCCTCGCTCACCCACCCACCCCACTCACTC
Source organism: Procambarus virginalis (assembly GCA_020271785.1). Taxonomy (NCBI): domain Eukaryota; kingdom Metazoa; phylum Arthropoda; class Malacostraca; order Decapoda; family Cambaridae; genus Procambarus; species Procambarus virginalis. The sequence goes on along the minus strand of WNGS01001312.1, from coordinate 4,764,095 downwards.
TCCCCACATGTTTAAAACATTCTCGTCACAAGTCTCCAGGAGTGTGGAGACCTCAGACTATTTCCCCCCGCATGGTCTCCTATAGAGGAGGTCAGAACTCCTCTAGGGTAGAGGAGTTCAGCCTCCTCTTGCCTCCGTCACGCCCCGCAGACTAAGGGCCCCGACACACTAACAGCTGGGAAGCTGACCTCTGTACTCCTGCGGGCATGGTAGTGACGTATTCCCCTTTCCCTCTCCCTCCCCAACTCTCACAACATACTCTCTCCACCTTCCCCTTCTCTCCCTCACACTAAGGTAGCCTCTCCTCCCCTAACATTCCTCTTTCTTTCAGATAACGCCGTAATCATCAGCTTCTACTTTTCAGGTACAAGTTTAGTGTCTGTGTTGGAGTGGCGAGCAGGGAGGGTTTGCCAGATTTTCTGGCTCGTGATTACTGATATTGTGACTGTGGGGGAGAGAGTAGCTGCGGGCTTGCATCCTCTCTGACACCCCTTTCAGACACCCCTCTCATGTACGTTTAAGGAAATATGTCCTTGTGAGGCGTGTCTGATCTAAGACTATTGTGAGGCGTCCTTTATGAACCACTCCTAAATGTTCCGCGTGCCACTAGCGGAACATGCATCCCAGTGATATGTCTCTAGAAGAGGTGTTTGCCCTTGTGAGGCGTCGAAGAAGGGAGGTGCATGACCCGTGCCAACCCGTGTGAGGTTCTTGAACCAGTTGCTGAAATTTTAATTTTCAGGTAGATGTGCGAGGCCAGCAAGCAGTTGTTTCCTCAGTCTATCCCTCTCCAGCGTACCACTGTGGTGTACTCACTATCAGAGTGGGAGGTCCCCCTTACCCTTGTCGCTTAACTGATCTAACTAGAGCCTTCTTACTTACCATTCTTATGTATTTAAATATGACATGGCTCTGGAAAATTGTGTATATGTCGGTGGATTACTGTTAACTGAGAATATTTATTATTTCTGTGTAATCTTGAATTAAGTCTTGATCTTGAGTATTCCGTGTCTTTACTTCATGTAGGGAGAGTAGGGTAGACTTGTCAAAATGTTCACCTTCAGAGGCGTGTGTGTGAGCGTACTTGGGGGGAGAGCTTTGAAGTGGTGGGACGTGTCGAGAGTCCTGGTCTTGGCTAGGGGGTGAGCATTTTGGATTAGTGAGGGGGCGCTGTGATTTGTGGTGCGTAGGTTGTGTTTTAAATTGGCTGTTGCCGCTTGAGGCTGTTATTTTATTGTGCACTCGATACTCGTCTTGTGAGCGTGTATGTCATTATCTTCCGCTTTCTTCTATCTTCACATTTGCAGAGATGGGCTAATGTGTTCAGAGGCTGTGGGGGGAGGGGCACTATCTAGGAGCGGGGGTAAGTTCTCTTAGGCTAGACGCACATAGTGAAGAAGCTTGCTGGGTTTCATTGGTTTCTTGATGAGACATCTTGAAGTGAACTCTGGCGTGTGGCTCCCATAGGGTTAATCACGGACTGTAATGAAACAATTGCCTCCATCAAAAATCTTAAGATTTCACGAGCACTGTCTAAACAGACGGCTCATTCCAATCGTCAATAGGACGGTCTACAGCAACTTGTAGGTTTTATACACACACAATATTTGCACACTATCAGTGTCGGGTTAAACAACTGGCTGACTTCACAGACCTGGCTGCACTACAACTTGCTACCAGTACGTTAAGAAACATAGGAGGAATAATATTTTGTGGTTCAAAGTCTGTTCTTCAAACATTTGAAAACTTCTGCAAGATTGAAAGGAAAAACCTCATAAAAGCAATTATAAATGCTGATCAGTGCACATTAAGGGTTTAGATTATCTTTGTTATGGATCTCGCATAACTGTAACCCAACATAATGACACATTGCAGCCAAATTAGTGTGCAACAAGGATGAAGTTTAATTTGACCTAGGTATCCCCATATCTCAAGACTATAGTGTTCCAAACACTCAGGTCCAATAGGAGAGAAGTTACTGAATCCCAAAGACACTGAAACCACCAGTATAAAAATCTATGATTTGTTCAGATCTGAAAGCTATGTATATGGGCAGAAGAAAACGTCCACCAGACTGTGTGACACAGTGGTTGCCAGGATCAGGTTAGGTTACCGTTACCTGTGGCAGGTGGCTACAGGTGACGAATCTCCCAACCCTGAACATTGGGGTGCAAACTCTGAACAGGAACTGGGTCACGATCTCGTACACTATATTACTGAATGCCCAGTTATTAGACAATTGAGACCCGTCTGTATGAGGTGCCTGGAGCTTTGCAATCACTTACTTGTGATTGCAATCTTGTCTTCTTGAGGATAGTAAAGAACACGCTCAACAGTATTCCAGCCCATCTTCCTAAAACGATAATACTTATACTGTAGCAAGTACTAGCAATAATTCGTTTTGTATTATTGTAATAGATGACGTTCTAGAAAACTGAAAACGTAACAAAAAAATCCTAATCTAACCAGTCCCAGTAATCATAGGCTTAATATACGGCTATCTTAAGCCTAATTAGTACATATTTACTATACTAGGCCTAAGAATATTAAAGCTTGGATTTTAGTTTTTTCGGCTCTATAAAATTAATAATATAAATCAACTTTTTGGTGTTGGAAGAGCGCACGTTGGTACATTTTACCAAATAGGTTGTATAATACTAACAATTTAGAGGATGGGCTGCGGTACTCCTTTTCTCTCCATTAGCACACATTAACCCTTGGAACGGGCTCACCATAGCCCGTGCTACTTGGAACTTCTTGTTCCAGGTAGCGAATCTTGAACAACAAACAACCTTGGAACCAACCCTCCAAGTGTTTAGAATATTTCTAAGTAAAACTATACTTCACAGTACTACTAAGTTTGGAATATTTAATAGAAATATACTGGCCTTTCTAACAATTTTTATATTAATGAGGTATAACGTCTCTTACGTATAAGTCATAAATGGTGTTCGTGTCTTGTCTCGGTTTATTATAGTTGGTGATAGAGAGGTAGGGGATTTGCTTCGTTTTCTTCTGTTGATATGCATCAGAGAAAATGGCTTACTCAATATGTATAATGAGTTTAGTGGTAAACTTTAATAAACTATTATGTAGCACTGAAGACCTTGTAATTATCGGGATAATATAAACTTGTGTGTGCATTTTATATACATATTTAGTATATATAATGTTTAAATTGCGTCGGAATTAACATTAGCTGAATAATGTGGAAATATTTAACCACGAAGGAAAAATGAAACTAGAAATGTCTGGAGCGCTTCTGTGTTAATCGTACTTCTGAAAATGTTAACACTAAAGCTCTCCGTATATATATAATTTATATTTTTTATATTTGTTATAAAATATGGGAGTACCACCACTGGCTGGAAGAAGGGGAGCCTTAGCCTCGGAGGAAAGCGCACGTAACGCATTAAGAGGGAATGTTTAGGTCTCCTCCACTATAGCTTGTGTGCTTTTGTCCTACCACCTCCAACCTTTTGTATTTTGTTGTGCTTTATTAGATATTTAAAGGTTACATAATGTGTTTTATCCTCGCCTAGTTGTGCTTCGACTCTTTGGCCCCACCTCTCAACTGTCAATCAACTGGTGTGTGTGTGTGTGTGTGTGTGTGTGTGTGTGTGTGTGTGTGTGTGTGTGTGTGTGTGTGTGTGTGTGTGTGTGTGTGTGTGTGTGTGTGTTCCTTCATGAAGGGTTAATTGTGGGCAGAGTTGTGGAGGCACTGCCCACCCTTGTGACATACCACTCCGTAAATAACGCAACGGTATTTCCTAACTAGTAACGCACAGAGCTAAACAACCCTCCTTGTCTATAGAGGCCGATTAATAGAAATGCCAATATTATGGTGCTTTATTTTATAATAATACATCACGTTTCTAAAGAATTGGGCAACAATGGTTCTTATTGGGGAGGTTGGCTGTTATTGGATGATTGTGGGCAGAGTTGTAGTGTTGCGCAGTTATGGATAGTCACTCAGGTGGTGTGGTCATGGATAGTCACTCAGGTGGTGAGGTTATGGATAGTTGTTCTCAGGTGGTGAGGTTATGATAGGGATGTAGTGGTGGGCGGTGTGGCGTGACGAGGCGTGAGAGCTGACCCTGCATGAATCAATAGGGTTGAGGTGCTTGCTTGACGTCTGCCAGCCACATAGTCTGCCGTTTGCCCGTCTTGTACCAATGGTGTTCGTGTGCGTCATCTTGCCGTCTGCCACCCCTCCTCCCCGCTGTGCTCTTCCAGTTCCTCACTCTTGCCCTCGCTACGGCTTCCTCTTAATGTTTTGTTTGTTAATTGGGTTGTGTACGCATTACGCTTCAGGGGAGGCGGGAGGGGCGGTGACGGCTGGCGTCAGTGTGTTGATGGGGGCGTGGGGCTGGCATGTGGGCGTGTGGTAGCGGCCGTGGGGACGGTATGTGGGGTGTGGTAGCGGGCGTGGGGCTGGCATGTGGGCGTGTGGTAGCGGCCGTGGGGACGGTATGTGGGTGTGGTAGCGGGCGTGGGGCTGGCATGTGGGCGTGTGTGGTAGCGGCCGTGGGGACGGTATGTGGGGTGTGGTAGCGGGCGTGGGGCTGGCATGTGGGCGTGTGGTAGCGGCCGTGGGGACGGTATGTGGGGTGTGGTAGCGGGCGTGGGGCTGGCATGTGGGCGTGTGGTAGCGGCCGTGGGGACGGTATGTGGGGTGTGGTAGCGGGCGTGGGGCTGGCATGTGGGGTGTGGTAGCGGCCGTGGGGACGGTATTGAAGATTAGTCCTGGAACAACTGGGGAATATTACCCCTTCCCCCCCCTCCAGTACGCTGTTTTTGCTGCTCCACAAACTGGAGCCGCTGTTTGTGCAAGTGTCCGTTGTTAGTTATCCTCTGTTGAGACAGTTTGGTGGCAATGGTATGTGAGAGGGAAGGTGAATGTTGCAGCGATATCCAAGGGTTAGCGAGTGAGTAGCCGGGGTGTGCATGAGGGCGAGCCACTGGCTGACGGTCGATATGCCATGCATGTTTTAGTGGTGCATGTGAAGGAGCGTGGTGCAGGCGCTGGCCGAGACTCCGCCCGGTATTTGTCAAAGTTGGCCCCATGGTTATGGTGGACGGTGATGGGGGGGGGGG
>WNGS01001312.1:4741201-4757998 GCA_020271785.1 Procambarus virginalis | reverse complement strand
AAAGACGTGTTGGGAGAAGTTATAGCCCCGCTCTTGTGCCAGGTAAATCCACTAAGGGCTCACCATAGCCTGTGCTATTTGCCTCGCTCCTGTGCCAGGTAAGTTACAGGCTCACCATAGCCCGTGCTACTTGGAACTTTTTCAGAGTAGCTGAATCTATAACAACGTGTTGGGAGCCATATTAGTTGTTGCAGGTGGTAGTTGGTGCAGTGTTGCAGGGTGTAAGAGTAGTGGTTGTCATGGAGTATACCTGTAGCTCTCACCCACCGCCCCTCCACACCCAACCTTCACGCTCCCCTCATGTGTGTGTACACGCGCCATGTGCCCACCCCTCTACCCATGCCCATTAACCCAACACTAACAATGGGGATGTGACAATATTAACTCAATTTTGTCATATATTGTTCTGGGGCGCCTGACAGCTCAATGGACAGCGCTTCGGATTCGTAGTCCTGAGGTTCCGGGTTCGATTCCCTGTAGAGGCAGACACAAATGGGCAACATGGTTTCTTTCACCCTGATACACCTGTTCACCTAGCAGTAAATAGGTACCAGGGAGATAGACAGCTGCTACGGGCTGCTTCCTGGGGGTGTGTAACAAAAAGGAGGCCTGATCGAGGACCGGGCCGCGGAGACACTTAAGCCCCGAAATCTTCTCAAGATAACCTCAAGATAACTTAAATGCGCTTAATTAAAATTCCGTTTTGCTCCTAGCCAATTTAGTACGCAAACTATCTTAAAACATATAACTGGACATTTTAAAAGGTTCTTATATTATTTGTTTAAATTGTTGTATTATTATTACCTTTTTTAATTTTTGTAAAGTTCGATTTTATATTAAATTATTTAGTTCTAAAACAGTGTGTTTAGTATGTTGATAATGGCATTAAAGAAAGGCGAGTGATGTGAGGGAGTTTGGGTTCCAGCCGCGCTGTACTGTCACTCACCCACCAGGAAATCCGGTTTACTCCCCCCCCCCTCTCCTGTGCCTCACAGGTCCTCCCTCATTCATGAATACACTCCCATTGGTGTGATGGGAGTGTGTGCTCGCTCCCATACACCCATTTAAAACTATCAAATCATAATATACAGTCCAGTATATGTGAGAGAAATTTCTTTATCTAACGTGTTTCACATAATGAGAACGCAACCTCTGAAGTTATCCTAACATCTCGCCGACACATTTGTCAGTATTTTCTCTACCCTTCTTATCCAGCCCTTCCCTACCGTTAACCCTTCTTATATGGTATATATAGATGCAATAAAGCACCTAAATTATTGGGATCGTCTCAAAGTTCTCCAAATGTACTCACTAGAAAGGAGATGAGAGAGGTACCAAATACAGTAATATACACGTGGAAAATACTGGAGGGCCAGGTACCAAATCTACACAGTAAAATAACAACGTACTGGAGTGAACGATTTGGAAGAAAATGAGGTCCGCCGTTGTTCAACGTCCTACCAGCGACTATTAGAAATATTGCCGGAACAACCGTGGACATCTTAAAGAGAAAACTGGACTTTTCAAAAAAAAAAAAAAAAAAAAACTAACCAGATTGTGGTGGGTATGTGGGCCTGCGGGCCGCTCCAAGCAACAGCCTAGTGGACCAAACTCTCCCAAGTCCAGCCTGACATCGGGCTGGGCTTGGGGAGTAGAATAGCTCCCAGAACCCCATCAACCAGTATCCTTAAAGTTTTTTTGTTTTTTTTTTTGTCTCTGGTGAGGTGCCCTTAAAACTCCTAGTGCTACTCTCCAGGGTAGTGAGGTCCAGTACCCTGAGTAGTCTTGCAGCTCACGCCCCTCAGCTCAGCAACGAGTCTTGTTGCCTTTTTCAGTTTTGTCTTGCGCTTTTTTTCAGGCGAAAATTTCATGAGTGAACTCATACGTTGTGTATAGGAAGGGTTTGACATTCTGTCTTCAGAGACAATGTCAGAAAATCTCTTGTTTCTGTTTTTTATCATTTCATTTGGATTTGTTAAATTCAAAGAGCCATTTTGAGACCATTTATTTAGTGCCAGGGTCATTTTGCACGGTATGACAGTTCCCATGATTAATTTGCATAGTCTGCAAACGTTGACATGAAGAATGTTATTTTTTCTTTTCAATTTCTTGTCATATACTAGCCTACATTTATTCATACTAGGAGTATGAACGCTTTGTGGTTCATACTCGACATGCTCTAGTGAAGGACCAACCAGGCTCTAGTGGATATAGAGCCCGAGAGTTGCTTCAAGCAAGAGCCTATTGGCCCAAGCTCTCGCAAATCAAGCCTAGCCCCGGACCGGGCCGGGCTTGGGAGTAGAACCACTCCCAGAACGTCATCCAGGTTATGGTGTCCCGTTTCTTATTCCCATCGTCTAAACTCTAATATTATCTGTACATTTGATAGAGGAGTTGGCAGGTCACTCGTAGCTTATAGAGTTGATCAAAGCTTTCCGACGCCCTGATGAGGACCTTGCATCCTGAGAATCATGAAATTAAGCTGTACATTCGTGTGTCGATTTGTTTATTGAAATTTCCATTGAAGTCCCATGTGTGCAGACATTTAAAAGAATCGACTTGTGCCTGTGTTATGAAGTGAGTGTTGGAGGTTGTTCTCTGTGCTGGGTGTGAGGCGGGGTGATGTACACAAGTTAGGACGGTAGTGGCGGCGGCGGCGGCACACCTGGGGTATTGTGTGTTAATGACCTGCTCTCTCTACCTGTTACATTGACATGGGCAGCCACGCCTTCCACTCGCCTCCTGAATATTGGCTACTAGTCACGGCACTCCTGTAATGATGGTCACGTCTTGCGAGGGTCTCTCTCCGTGTTGCATCAAGGTCTTCGTGGGTATTGTTATGTGCTTACCTAACACTCACAACAGGGGGAAGTGTGTGGTGTGCTCTATATGCACGCATTTAGTGCGTGTTTAGTGTGTGCGTGCAGGAATGAAGTGTTAGTGGGTGCGTGTGTGTGTGTGTGTTTTAGTGGGTGCGTGTGTGTAGGAGGGGGAGGAGCGAGTGTGGAGGAGTCGGCCAGTACCAGTATCCCGCCGCCGTCGACCAGTGGTGTTAGAGCACATCCTCCTCCCGGGCCACGTGGACTCCGCACAGCCCAAACTCATCTGCTGTACTTCTCCCTACGTGTGCACTTATTCTCACCATAGTAAAGGGGTGTGCGTTTGTTGTCGGGTGTGTTGAGGTAGTGCGGGTAGTGTTGGTGGTGTGCGGTGGGTTAGAACACGTCGGGGACCTTGCTTGTGGGTCGGGTGATCAGCGAGGAGCCAAGCGTGTGTTTGTGGCAGAGTGGCGTTCGTTATCACCTGTGGAAGCAAAGCCACCTGCTGATAGCCTGTGGGATATGCGACGATAGCAGCTCGCAGTGCGCTCCTCATACCCAGGCAGTAGTCGAGCTGGTAGCGTAGCCCCGCGCACTGCTGCTCAACTTCTCCTGGCCCCAGCTCCTGTCCTAGCTCTACCCTCTGTGGATCCTTGGCCGCTACACTGTAACACTCTACCTTCTGCTGCAGACTGTGTAAGTACTGGTGTGTGCCTGGGAGTACCCATGGGTGGGCACGTGTCAGCCACGAGTGACGAACCCCACAGGTGTCCCCCACGCCACCTTACCCTACCGCCTCAACACGGCCCTGCTCATGAGTGTTCAGTTTCTCTTTTTTTGTGGTGTTTCATATATTGTGGCAGCCGTGTCTCGCAAGCTTGCGAGTGGCGAGGCAAGTTTAAATGTGGTGGTGGTTGTGGGGGGGGGTGGGGGGGAGGGGGTGCCACGTGGTGCCCCACACTGGTGCCCACCAGACTGGTCGGGTGGTGTCTCCCGGCAGTGCTGGCCATGGTAGCACCCACCCAGTAGTAGTAGTAGTAGTAGTAGTGTGATATGATCGGGGTCTTAAGTATTTACCGTTAAGTAACAAGGAGGCAACGCTGGTCTTCCTCCTCCTCTAGTGAGAGCAGTGAGGGAGGTGTGGACTCGGGATCCTGGACAGTGCTGCTGTACCGATGGCAAACACCACTTGCACCCTTCTTGTACGGGTTGCACCTTGGCCTAACGTTGTAAGCTTGGTATTATAGTATGTTGGATGGTTGCTCTACTGTGGGTTAGCTTGCCGTGTGCAGGTTTTTGTATGGTGGGTGTGACGGCGTGTACTGGTGAGGTTCTCAAGTTCATCGCCCCCTTGCTGCGCCCTTGGGACACCATCTCTACGTGGAGGGCGACGGGTGCGTCTACGGCCTCGGAGACGGCTCTCTGGGGCCTCTCAACCTCTGCTTGCCAAAATACCAGATAGTTAAATTGTGTTCGTTACTTTATGGTTGTTCAGTACTTTCCCAGCAAGTCTTAAGAAATATTGCTGGAACAAAAGTGGAAGTCTTCAAGAAAAGTTTTCAGCATGAAGTGTCAGACCAACCGGGCCGTAGGGGAATTATGGGTCTGCGGGCCACTCCAAGCAACAGGCTGTTGGATCAAGCTCTCAAAAGTCTAGCCTGTCCCCGAGGCGGGCTTCGAGAGAACTCGCAGAACCCTAACTAGGTACAATCCGGATTGTGTGTCTCGCTGGGCAGCACAGCCTTATCCGCTCAGATTTGACTATATGAAGGAATGAAGTCGCGATAATAAACGTAATGAAAACTTGAGATGAATATTGCATTAGCAAAGCGCTAATGACCGTTGTTTCTGCGCCAGATAAAACAATGTATCTAGCTCAGAAAATAAATGATCACACGTTACTTGTAGCTAAGATTTTCTAGTAAGTCATGATTAACCAGATTGTTGGTGTTTTTAGCTGGTAACGTGCGCCTTCACTAGTGTAGATGTCATTTAAGGTCATCTCTGGCCAAATTAAACATGATGGTTGAGGGCTAACAGCACTTGTGCGGCGCTTGCAACATCTCAACCATTTAATTTCAAAGGATTTCAGAGTTTTTACTTTGTGTGTGTCTGTCTGTCTCTTAATTTATGGAAACTGTTCCAAAGGTGTACGAAGGTTGCTTTACAAGCTCTTGTTTATGTCCAACCGGGAGTGTTTAGGTACACTAGTCTAAATATTGATAGAATGGAAAACGAGGAATTTAGAAGCACTCTGGTGGAAACTGTTGGTCACACTTATTGCCGTGTTAGTGGATGTGTGTATGTGTGTGTGTGTGTGTGTGGGGGGGGGGGGGTGCAGGATGTGTGTGTGGGGGGGGGGGTGCAGGATGTGTGTGTGTGTGTGGGGGGGGGGGTGCAGGATGTGTGTGTGGGGGGGGGGGGTGCAGGATGTGTGTGTGTGGGGGGGTGGGTGTGCAGGATGTGTGTGTGCGTGTGTGTGTGTGTGCGTGCGTGTGTGTGTGTGTGTGTGTGTGTGTGTGTGTGTGTGTGTGTGTGTGTGTGTGTGTGTGTGTGTGTGTGTGTGTGTGTGATATAAGATTGGATATGATATAAGGTGGTGTGAACTGGGCTTGGTCCCCTCCATGGCCTTCCTGTGTCTACTTGCGCCATCATTCCATCTTTGTGGTCTCGTGCCATTACTGAGACCATGTTAGGGGTGACTGTGGCTTGAGAGGCAGGGATGAGCGCGTGGAAGTGGCAGCAGCTGGGGAGATAGTGAAGCTCCGCCCTCACTGTGATAGTGTACTGCAGCCTTGGTGGACCCGTCCCTCACGCGGTAGTCATATGACACCTCCTCTCAAGGTCTCCTTCACCGCTCCACCTAAATATATTTGAATGATTCTTAAGTGTGTACTGTGTATAAATAGTCGTTTATAATGCTCATTAATCCAGCCGTCAAACTTACTGTTTATGAATGAAAAATAGCAACTGGTGGTGTTCGAACATTTATTGAACAGTGCTTCGATGACAATGTTTGAACCACAACGTTGTAAATGGTTCACTCACGTACTACAAATAATCGCCAACAGAACCCAAACACGTGACTTAACTACGCCTAACTATACATAGAACTCTAATATATAATAATATTGTTATATAAATGAGAACGAACCTATTACACAATACACAATACTTTTATACTCTACCAACCCAGCCTGAGGACGGGTTGGTAGAAAGGAGACGAAAAGGACAAATCACATAATACATACATAAAAGATACTGGAAGGCTTGATCGTAAATTTACACAATAAAATCACATTAGAGCAGAATAGAACCGTTGAAGGGTAAAGGTGCCATATCCATAATCAGAGTAGTGTATCCTTTGTTCTGCTATGGTGGTATCTTCACTCGGTATTAGGTACGCTACCCAATAAACTGGCCCTTCTGGGCAAAAATGGTTAAAATTTACTGTATTGACATCAGAGCTCCACAACTACTCGATATCCTTTCAGCAAGCATGAGAGAGATTGTCGTTTTCAAAGTGGACGTTTTCAAGCGAAAATTAGAGGCCTGCGGGCTACTCCAAGCAATAGCCTGTTGGACCAAGACAAGAAAAGTCGAGCCTGGCCCCAGACCGGACATAGGGAGTAGAAAAATGGCCAAAAGCTATTCCAGGGATATGGGTAATATTTACAATAATGTTAGTAGTAGAGTAATTAGTTATAGTATTAGTGATAGTATGCAGTGGTGGCGATGGTAAGACGCAGGGTGTCGGAGACCACTCTTGGGTTTTCTTTTGTATTTCTTTATTAATAACAGCCAAGTCCCTTAGTCCAGAATCCGCGTTTAAACAAAGACTTAACTGCCGCACCGTGTGTGTGTGTACGTACGTACACGACGGGACACTTACTACACACTCCTTGTTGTACGCTCAGCGACTGTTTAACCCACGTCACTGTGTTTACAAGTATGGTTATCTGTGGCTAGCTAACCAGACTTTCTTACTGATAAGTGATGAGGGAAGTGGTTGCGGCCCACATAGCCATCACATCCACACTGCTCTGGGACTTACTGTATAAATAAACACATACAAACCACATTAACAGAGCAACAGAAGTACCACACTGAACTTGGCACATTGATCCCACGCACCAGATCAACCACTGTGTGCTTCTATAACACATACAGCCAATTCTGGGAGACCTCAACACCAGGCAACCATTCTAGAAAGTTTAAATATTAACTACACCCAACACTGGAAACACCTCAGAAAACTAGGACTTCTGAAGCTTCCCAAAAGTCATAAGTAGCAACTATCCTACATTTAAACACAATACTCTAAGATAATCCCAACATGACGGACCCTGGTAACGTCATACACATTTGCATAAACACTTGTAGGACATCTCCCATCCACACCCACCGTATCCACACAGTCAACTATCCACACAGTTGACACGTGGATACGTCATAGCCGCAGAGAAATATCATCTGACATTATCATAGGTGAAGAAGCTCCTCTATTAATAAAGGTGTAAATACACAAAGGCCGTGGCGAGGTTTCGAACCTACGTCAGAGAGCATCCCAGACGCTGCCTTAATAGACTGTGCTACGACATGGTCAAAAGAATCTTTTGTGATTTCTGTGTGCAGTGAGCTGTTGACATAAATTTTTGGATTTAGGTCTACTCCATGACAAACTACATTTACAATAATGATAAACAATTGATTAAAACGGCTCTCGTCACTAAAGACTGAACACGCTTTTGATAGTTTGGTAAGAGGGACTGAAATAAATTGTTGATTGCGTGGAAATGGACAGTTTGTTGCGCCTCTTTATCTTTAATAAGCTCGGCATAGTTTGCTGCAGTGTCGTAAGAAGTGTGTTAATGTAAGAGGGTAGAAGACGATTAATGATGGAGGCGGACCCAGGAGCTGGAGCATGATGAGAGGCTCTGGTGGTGGAGCCAGTAGCACAGCTGGCTACACTGGCTCCAGGACCATGGCCACCACCTCACACTCTTCATAAGGGTTTTATTGAAGATGATTGTGGTTCAAGGTTTTAGTAAGGGCCAGCCAGCCGCTCTCAGCCAGTCCCTGCCCGAGGGTGGGTGGGCAGTGAACCGGTGGGTGCGTGACCAGGTTGTTTGCCTCCTGTCATTACCATGAGTTTTGATTAACGTGGGGGGGGGGGGGGGGCGGGCGATACTGGTGACGCTGTCGCCGTTCTTGGTTGTTGTGCAGCGAGTATGTTCTCCACTCATGTCAGCCATTCACTTTAACTATTAAGACGCGTTGTTTACGTTATCGTAACCCAAGTGACAGATGAAACCATCTTAAGAGATGTAACGGCTCACAAATATTCACTTTTTCTGTGCATCTGACTCTATATTTCCCGTGGCCCAGTGATAAGACACTCGCCACAGCGCTTCGCAAGCAATTTGGCTTGGGTTCGTATCCTGGCCGGGGAGGATTGACTGCTCGCCAATCCTTAACCGTAGCCTCTGTTCATCCAGCAGTGAATGGGTACCTGGTTGTTAAGATTTGGCGGGTCGTATTCAGGGGACCATTACGATTAAGTACTTGCCCGAAACACTGCGTGCTGGTGACTCTAAGAATGTCAGAAACTAGCGTGTGTGTGTGTAAATAAATAAATAAATAGGTTAGACGACTTGCTTTGGCTTGAACGTTTCTGGTTATAGTAAAAGGATGTATTTGTTACACGGTAGCAAATGAAGAGAAGGAGGTGCTTGTCTAGCCCAAGGTTACCTGCTGGCGGCCAGAGGTGTAGTGGTTAGCGCGCGTACACTCGCCCCCCTGGGTCCCGCCCCTCCCCCTCCCGGGTCGTGGTAGCAACTTGCAAAATATAGTCAACTGAAATGTAGGTGCAACCTAAGTGTAAGTCCATATTATTTCATAGCGACTAATGAGGCGTGGGCTGGGAAATAGGAGGCAGACTCGTCCCCCAGTGTGTGTATCCCTGTTCCCTGTGGCTCCTAAGCTAACTCAATAATTTAAAGTAAAGGAACAGGTTTTCCTGTTATCTCTTACAGTAGATAGCTGTATTTAAATAAAGGCTGTATTTTAGAGTTGACAAATGTGTGTACTGATGTTACAGTAGAAATTGTAGTTAAGCAAGCACTCCTCATAATTAATGACAGCTCTGAGCATAACTGCCTAATAATGCTTTAAAAAATAACGTAATTTCAGCAGCACGACATTATACACCAACACATCTAGGTTATTTATTTTGTTTCTTCCAAATACAATTTGGTTGGTGTGTGGTGGGAGCCTGCCATGCCTGGTGAGGGTTCCGGGAGTACTTTTATTCCCCGAGCCCAGCCCGGGCCAGGCTCGACTTGTGATAACTTGGTCCAACAGGCTGTTGCTTGGAGCGGCCCGCAGGCCCACATATCCACCACAGTCCGGTTGGTCCGGCACGTCTTGCAAGAACCTTTCTAATGCTTCCTGAAAAAGTCCACCTCTGTTCCGGCAATATTTCTAAAGCTTGTTGGGAGAGTATTGAACAGCCGTGGACCACCTTTCCCACTGGCCCTCTGCTTCTCCAGCTTCCCTCCCAGCCTTCAGTTGCCCCGCAGCAGCTCCTTTCTCCTAATTTGTACTGTGCTTTGTACTGTGGGAGGGGGAGAGTCGGATGGGGGGTGGACACGGGATGGAGGTGGTCATTCCTTAGGGGTTGTTGGGGGGGGGGGGGTCCTGTTCGGGTAGGTGTAGTTGAGTTGAGGTATTCAGGGGGTGGAGGACCAGTTGCCTTAGACTGCTTCAAGGTCAGCTTTGGCGCCTGGGGGTGGCAGTAGGTAGGTTGCATGGGACCCATGGGTTACCTTGTGGTGATTCAGAGGATCAATGTCCTGTGGCCCCGGTCTCGAACCAGCCTTCATCACTGGTGGTCTGGTCAATCAGGCTATTAGACGCTGCTAATTTGCAGTCTGAATTGTAAATTACATCCCGGTTAATTAGATATCCTTTATAGATTCTTACAAAGTTCCCTTTTCAACACCGTGAGAGGTCGGCTTATATTATACAGGGTGTACCAAAATTTATATGAAATAATCTAAAATCCTACATAAAACTGGTGTTTTTACCTAATTATGATGAAAGCAGATATTTATAAATCATGTCAAATCTTTAGTAAGTAATTTGAGTACATGTATGTATGAGTATGTGTACATGTATATATAACATTAATAATTGTTTAATTAGCGTCAAAAGATTATTTGCTTAGCTAAACGAACTAGAGGGTTCAGTTCCTGAACCGATTATGTGCCTCTGTAATCCTTTACACCACCGCCTACGGGATGGGTATAGGGTGCATAATAAAGAAAGAAATTGAAGCTCCGTGTGTAGCCTTGCATATTTCAGTAGCGTTGTACTCGAGATTGTGTGGGCTGTTGTCGTGGACGTGTCGAGTCTGGCTTCCCTCAACGACGCTGTTGCTCCAACCCAGGGACACGGGTGTCACTGGTAGTTTCTATGAGGATTTTGTTGGTGGTGATCATGACTACACTAACTCCTCTGTCTTTTGAGGGATGCGAGGTTGAATTCGTGTAGCCTTTCCTCGTAACTTATACATCTCGGTTCTGGGGATAGTGTGGTAACATCTCTGAATCTTCTCTAACTTTGTAGTGTGTTTAGCTAGGTAGACTCCAGGCTGGAGCTGCATTCTCCAGGATTAGTCTTTAGATATGTGGTATACAGGGTTCTGAATGTTTCTTTACCCAAGTTTCTAAAGGCGGCTCTCTCCTGCTCTCTTCACCTAATTACATTACATTACACTAGAGTTAAACTTTAGTAGCCGCGTTCTGGCCCATTCCTGCAGTTTGCGCAGGTCGTCTTGTCCATGTCATCTTCTATGCTTTATAAGAGCCCTTGTAAGTGTGTAAGTAGTGGAGGAGGTTGTAAATGAGTGCTGCGTCTACCTCTTTCTGTTTACGTAGCGTGTGCCTGCCAAACATGTGAGTAAGGCAGGTGTATGCTGGCGTTGATATATAATTGCTGTCAGGACGCATACTTTGGGACACGGGTGTGGGCTCTGCGCACACCCACACAGTGGGTGGGTGCCGGTGCTGATTAATAATAATAATAATAATAAAATTTAATGCTTTTCTGGAAAAGGAAAATAAATCTCAGAAGTATTAAACTTTGAATCTTGAAGTAATATCTGGCGCTGCTCTTGACAACGTCTTGCACAACATTAACCTAAGTTATGCCTAGCGGCACCTTAGTAGTTCCCTTTCTCGCCTGTACTGGTTGTGTGTGTGTTTGCAGGGTCGACTCCCGACTCTTGAGCTCCGCATTACTGCTGCTGTGTACTGAAGGGGGGGGGGGGGGGCGTGTAAGGACCAAGAGTGTGTGGCAGGCGTTGGAGACCACGGTGTGAAGCCTCGTGAGCTCGCCCACCTTTACTACCCATCACTTCTATATTTGTTGTCCCCTTCCCCCATCTTCGTTACCCCCTTCACTATTCTTCTCTTATTACCCATTTCCTCATAGTTGTACTCCCTGGCACCAGCCCTATGGTTCCCTCACCATTTTCTCTCTTCCCTGATCCTCGACTCTACTCCCATCCTCGTCTCCGTCCCTGATCCTGGCTGCACGCTTCATATCTTGTTAGTGTGTGTGTTTTTATTTTAGTTTCTGATAAGCATAATAGGGTTTTTATATATTATAATTAAGTTGTTGTTTTAAAGTTGTCAGCAATTTCCTTGTAAGGTGAACATGGACAGTGTGTTGTTTTTGGTTGTGGTGTACCAGTGACAGGCGCCATGTGCTTGTCACTAGAGTCTCCTCTCACAGCCAGGCCTTCCGCTAAGTACGGTGCGTCTTAAACTTGCTGCTTCCTCACCAACGTTTTCCTTTATGCAATACGGAGGTAATGTGTTAATGTAGGCTGACTTGTAACACGCGATTAATATATTTATATTTATGTTGCAGGTACGTACTGAAACCGGTTATACTGCCTCGTCTCAGGTAATGTTTGTGGCCTGCCTGGTATCAGGTGAGGTCTTGCTTTCATTCGACTTTTTGTTTATTTCCACTGTTTGTGGTGGAGCATGTTTTGCCCATCTCGAGTTTCCCGTCCCTCCTCCTCGCAGGAGGGGCGTCCCCGCATACATGAGGAGGGTGGAACCCATTATGGGGCGCTGTGGATAGAACACTGTGTGACGCCGTGACATCAGTCTATATCCATGGGGAAGACACGCCCAACACCACTACTGAATACTGTGTTTATATAGAACAGATTAGCAAAGCTGAAGGTGCTCTCCCCTCCTTCGTGCTCTCCTGGTCATGCTGCCGACTAAAAAGAAATTTTGGAAATGGCAGCTGGTCATGGTGAGACTGGAGTAGCAATGTAAGTAAAGGTAGAATACTGAGGTTGTCTACACCTACAGTACAGTAACATTAATGAGACAACGGTCACTGTTGCTACTGTCAGCAGGGATGGCGTCCACTTCCTCTCACCACGCACTCTCTTCTCCACCTAAAATGGCCTTTATTTTGCAACGTAATGAATAATTTACAAATCCCTATCCAGCCCTTTCCTGAAGATCGGTATTGTATTTGTGGTTATATTAGAGCAAAAACCCTCGTCCCATCACACTGCCACACATCACCGCCACCATTACACAAAGATTCAGGGTAGTAGGAATAAAATACTAGTAGAATACTACCATAGAGTAGAATATGAGACTGGCCGGTGACCTTTGGCCCGACTTGGGGAGTAGAACAACGCGAAGAACTCCATCAGGCAGGTACCACAACATACGACCGTCACTCACTAAGAGTATAATACCAACACAGCAAGTCATAATAAATATTTAGGAGAGTTGTTATTAATAGTATAGTGAGGGGCGGAGAGGCGTGGGGCGAGGGACGTGTACAGCCAGCAGCTGAGGTGTTGACACAGTTTAGTGGTAGCAGGGCACACCTCATTAATGGCTTGGCACCCTCTAATATTTACACAACACAGGTAACACACTCCACAAATATATTGTTTTGACGTGAGAGCTTTAAATCACGCTTGATTGCCTAGATAAAGAAGAAACATTTGATGCTACCATTTTTATTGCGAGTGACCAGTCATGGAGCTAGGAAAAAAACAAAATGGAGTTAGATAGTAAGGTCGACCAATGAGGAGCGTGGCCGCTCGCTGACTATCAGGTGGTTGATTCGTCACCAAGTGTCCACTTAAGGCATGTGTACCTCATAATTTTGAGGTGAGGTTCACACCAAGGATATTAGTGTAGCGGGTGAACGTGACAGGTGACGGTCTCCCGATACAATCATTTAACAAATCCGCCGTGGTTAACAAGTGTAAGTAGTTGTGTAAATGCCTGATAAATCGTGGCCCTGGCCAACCAGGTTGTTGAGAGCCGCTGCACGCATATTCACGTGTTAATCACAACCCGGTTAAACAGAGTTGTTCCTCCTTGCTCCTGACTTATTCTCGCGCCCTCCTCGAGGGAGTCTTGGGAACCAGCTACAGCACCATCGTTAAAGAACCAAATATTGAGCTTGCTGGACAGTGTTACTGTGACTTCTTTAATGACTAAGCAGAAAAGAAAAGGAGCAAAAAGGGGTCATCCTGTTGGTCACATTCTCGCGAGTACATTTCATGTTCCCCGAATAGCTGCGTTAGATCCTTGCTGTAACAAGTGTACAGATGGGTAGAGGAAAGGGAAATAACGATGGACAGCTTGGAGTACTGCATCCCTTCTTACTAGGTTAAAAACATTCTTGAAATCCAGTTTGAATCAGGGTCTTTTCTTCTGTAATGTTAGCAATGAAGGTTCTAGCTGCATGAACCGCTGCCTCTCGCCCCTTGGGGAATGCCAAACCCGAGCTGTTTTGGTTCAGCATGTTGGCTGCTGCCTGGTGAAACTGTTCTTGAAGCAGCCTTAGTAACGAGGGCGCCGCAGTGAATTGATCACAGCTATTGGTCTGATTCCTCCATCCTTTTTTCTCAGGCTTCAAAGGNTATATTTAAATATATAATAGTGGAGCATGTCAGACTTTAAGCAATCCCCATTTATTGTCCTACAGACTAAGAGTGAATGTTTGAGTCGTAGGTCCTGGTTAAACCTGTCTTAAGGCTGAAAGGTTTTATTGTTTGCAACACGTCCTAGACGGGTCGTAATGTTAAGGCACCTTGGCTCTAAGATGTCCCTAGGTGATCCCTGTAACCACCGGAGGTAATTGTGGGAAGATTTTGCCAGGCTGGGTGTTCCCCGTAGGTGGTCCCAAGCCTCCATGACGTGAGCACTTATCTAGGAAAAGTTCCTGCTACCAGGAAAATAGAGGAAAATGAGCCTGTGTTCCTTTCTTGTCTTGTCTGAGATTTTCTCAGACAAGACAAGACTACTACTGGCTATTTCCTTGAAATAGGAAATCTCTTCTGGGTACCCTGTTCTTTTGCTAGTTACTCTTAACAACTATAAGTTGTGTTGATGGCACAAGATTGAAGAGTGAAGGCATGATTGGTGCGGAGTTGAGCAACAGTCAACTGGTATACATTTTTTGGCCTAGCCCAGTTGATGACACATGACGTGGTACCTTGTGCACGGGTCAACCCATCCTCCGAATTGACAGTACGGTGTAATACTAGGTGTAATAAGTACACTTTCTTACTGTCATACATAGTACATAATTGCACTTATGGGACTGTTACATTTACCTTCCCATTTATTCTCCTCGTTTTCTGTTAAGACACTCAGAATTTTAGGATGAAGTTTTAAAGTTCAATTCGCTATACACGAGTTTTTAATATCAGAATTTCTTTTTCAGTTTGATTAAACAATAGAGATTTTATACAAAATTTGAAAATATCCTGAGTTACTTTACAATTTACTGATATATTTTAGTTTTGATTTATTAGTTTTATAAAAACTAACCTATAGCTATACTGATATTAAAGTGCTAATTGTAATTAAGAAGCAATAAAATGCTTATCTTCAAACACTAAGAGGTTAGGTTAGGTTGTGGTTTTCTATTCAGTTTTTCAGATAAACTCAAATATTCACTATTTGATAGTACGGTTTAATACTAAGTGAAAATAAGTACAATTCCTGACTGCTGTGAATAAATAGTTCATAATGGCACTTATTTGTGCCGTTACATTTACCTCCCCATTTTTGGAGGACGGGCTGGCACTGGTAAACACTGGGCGGAGGCGAGGTGCGTGGGAAGCCGCCCCCACCGCCGCCCACACGCCCAAGTCTACATCAAACCTCAGGGTTAAGACACAATTACCGCATCACACATGCTAAACTTCCATAAATGTTGTCGACGTACTATTTTTCTTTGCCGAGTGTTTCGTTAGTTTCCCTTGGGGTGGGGGGGGGGTGTGTAGGGGGGATGGAAATGATCCTGCCCCACATTCTCGTAGCTGACTCGTGTGAGGGCGGGGGTGTAAGGGTGGTGTTGTGAGGGGTGGCGGCGGGAGTGAAGTTGAAGATTGATGATTGATAAAGATTAAGCCACCCAAGAGGTGGCACGGGCATGAATAGCCCGTAAGTGGTGCCCTTATGAGCCATTACCAGTATCGAGAGATGATACTGGAGATCTGTGGAGGTGCGACTGCACCCTGCGTGACGGGAGATGTCTCCCGGACCAAATGGTGACCAAATGGTGGAAGTTGAAGGTGGCGGGTGGTAGGCTATAGGGGGATGATGTGTCATTAAGGTGAGCTGCCTATCGCGAGAATGGTGGGCGCCTGACACCAGCTTACCACTACCACTACCAGGCCTACTTGGTACCGGAAATCACACTGTGCGCCGAGTTGAGTTTATAGCTGTGGCAGACCCACATGGTCATCACAACCCGGGTGGCGAGGCACTTGGAGTCGAGTCCTTCTAGCCTCTTTAAGACTTCAACCTTTGTTCCGAATTTTTTTTTCTATAAGTTGATAGAAGGTTGTAGTGATGGTGGCGTGTTGTCGTAGTGCTCGTGGCGCCCCCTTCTCCTCGGTACCAGTGACTTTTACCCATCACTTATGTCAGTTATTTTACCGACTAATTTACTATTGTGTAAATTGGTGTCCTGACACTGGAATATTTCCAGGTAGAGATTTTGTATGTTCTCTTCTCCGTTATTGTGTGCACCTGATCAGTAGGTGGGTGGTATAATGAGAACTTGGGACATAGTCGTCCACTTGGAAGGTACGACTACTGGCCTTGTCTTCATTTGTGATGACGTTAAGAGGGTGTGTGTTTGGTGGGGGGGGGGTGCGTGCGTGCGTGTGTGTGCGTGCGTGTGGTAAGGGAGGGGGTGTGCGCGTGTCGGGGGGGGGGGGCGGGGCGGATGTCTGGGCGATGCTTGGAGGGGGGGGGGGTGCGCTGTGTGTTTACTATCTGCAGGTTAAGTTTCCGTGAAGGAAGCTGACAAATTTTCGTAAGATGCTGGTGTTAATACATGTTGTGAGTATGAAGAGTATGGGTTGTTTTACGTTAGTGGATTACAGGTACCCTAACTGTGGGGCAGGTACAGTACCTATAATGGTTGATGTGGCTAGTGGCACGGCCAGGATGATGGTGCACTGGGCGAGTGAGAGGAGGATATTCTCGTTGACAATGTTAATGGCTTTTTAATCAACTTTTGTCTCCCAATTGCGTGTCATTTGGAGCATCTTGGCCGCCGGCCCGTCTCTGTACTGAGGGGGAAGAGTGTTTATGCACTCACACTGTGTGGTGAGAGTACTGGCTAATCTGGGTAGTATTCAAGCCTTGATAGAGCTAGCACTCTGCTGACTTGGCTGAACCAGTGTTGTTCAATAGACAGGACGATATAGTTAGTTACTTTGACATAGTAATGACTCGACGTGACATTCCTGAACAGTCTGTGCCTACTTTGAGGTGGTTCCGGGTATCAATGTTCCGTGACCCGGTCTATAAACAAGCCTCCTAATTCATTGTCTGATCGACCAACCTGTTGGTTGCCGCTGCTCGCATTGTGACGCAGCAACAAAACCCCAGTTGAT
>WNGS01001312.1:4667390-4687771 GCA_020271785.1 Procambarus virginalis | reverse complement strand
AGAGGTTACGGGCTATGCATGCCCGTGCCACCTCTTAGGGTGACCTTCATCCATCAATCAAGATAGAGGAGTGAAGACACTACCGAGTGCCAGTGAGTGAGTGGCAACCAGAGGAAAAGATTAAACTGGATCTTGCAAGGAAAAGACAACGCACGACAAGCACAGCCCCAATGTATGTTGACCAATATAGCCAACACAGCTAATCAAAATCTACCATTAAAACCTACAACGAAAAAATAATTAATGCCAGCACAGCAAACCAATTTTAAGTCACATTGCGCAGCTACAACAACAACTATTCTGCGCAACAAACCACAATTTGGTGACACTTGGGAGATTGTGAACAAGTCTGTATCTTAAACTTCCTTCATACCTTATGCAGCCCTTCCCTCCCAACCCTGTATCACGCCATCTGGGTATTGGTGGTGACTGGGTATTAGTTACTACGATGGCCTAAAAGGCTGTTGAAATTGTTGAAAATAGTAGAGTGTAAACAAGTGAAGAGTTGTGAGGTCGTAAGCTGGACATGTACTGTTCACATATTGTGATGAGTATCGTCTAGTATTATATCAAGTGTTTGACATTAGTTGGGCTCGGTCCGTGTGTGAAGAGGCGGATAAGTTTTATAACACTCAGTACTTTACTTACAATTTGGCTGATGTATATAAGGTGACAACTGCATTATCGGCACAAGGAATCTAGAAAGAACATGACTAAAAAAAACTGGATAATGCCCATTGACCCGTGCGAGACAGCTGCTCTTTATACCCACCCAAGCTATCGTATCGATAAACACTGCAAATGACTATTTTTGTTGTTACTGTTATCGGCTATGTGATGGATAGTATGGTTTAGGAAAGGCCGTTGTGCTGTTGATCTGGTAACTCTCCCTCAAGTGGCATCAGTTGCTTGACGAGTGCAACATCAGCTGCGTTGCACTGGACACTGAAGGACAATGATCGGGTTTGGCACTACATTAGTAGTAAAGCTTTTAAGGACTAGGTATCTCTGGCTTCATCTTAAACTTAACAAGGGACTACTTTCAAAAAAACTCCACAAACTAAGTTGAGGATCACGTTGAATGACGAGGCTCCATGAAGCAGTTCCAGGTAGGGAGGTGAAGTTGGCAGTACTAGTGTCGATCACTCTACTTTCACCTGAACTGTCGCTCGTGTATCAACGGGTTTCTCTCAACCTTCCCATTCTTCCTCAGCGGCCCTTGCCTACGTGTCCAGTTTTTCATGGCGGCGGCACCAGCAAGTGGTGGTGATGCCCGGTGGGTCCCGGGGGCACCACGGGATGAGTTTATACCTTGTCCTCCACATTTCTTTGTCAGAACTTCGCAGATTCATTTAGTAGAGTTGTGTGTGTGGGAAAGCGTTGCTGCACTAGATATACCGTCTTGCTCCCGCTGCTCATGCGCTTGTTGTGGTTGGTGCTGTGCTCTAGTTGTTGTTTTCTGCTTCTATTGCTGCCGCTGTCGATTTTGGTGGGTGGTGGTGCTGCTACTAGCGATAGTGGTTAGATAGTTCTTTGGTTGGTATGGGAGGGGGGGGGGAGAGGGGAAGATGATAGTGACCCGGGTTGCTGCAGTTGATGGTCTTACCAATTTCCCCTGGCGCCCCGCCCCCTTTCCTTCCCGGCTTTATGGCCCAGCTTTTGTCTGTGTGGCGCTCTGCCCCCAGGCTCTCCAGCCCCTCTTCACGCGTCCTTCTCCTCTCCTCTGGTCTCTATTTGTTATCCTCTTAGTCTCTTCTACACTTTTTCATGGCAAAGGAAATTTTCATCTTCATTATTCTTATTTGCCAACCATGTTTTTTCAGTTCTTCCTCCCATCCCCCATGCTACTACTTCCCCCTTTCCATGCCGTGTCGTCCCAACTGTGTCGTCTAGAAGATGTGGTAGAGATGTCACGCCCTGCAGCTTGCTATGTTATCTATATCCCCCCCCCCCCTCTCGCTATCCTTCAACACAATTGTTCCTCCTCAAGATAGAACAGTTTCTCGTCTTTCCCACCCATCTCAAATGACTGTTTATGAACATTTACTTCCATATCCCTCATCCTACCCTTTTCTACTATCCTAATTCTTCCCTCCTGTACCTCATAGCTCCCCTAACTTGTAGTTGGTGTTTCTCTGCTATTTACAGCTGCTGCAGCGAGGCCCCTGGCTGCCCTTAATTCCGTGTGTTGCTGGCGTGTGTGCGCGTGCGTGTGCATCCACACCACAACCAACGTGTGTGGGTGTGACCCAGCTAATGGGACCTCTATTAACACAAGGTTCATAGTGGGTGATGGTAGCAGGATCTAGGCAGGCTGTGGTTCGAAACAGTCACTCTGGTCCCCACACTTCCCTGGTTCCCCCCTCTGGCGCCAGGGGACCCATGAACTCGCCCACTTTCTGGGACGCCTGCCAGCACAAGGCCTTCCTCGATTTTTGCTCGGCAGTTGCCCGAGGGGCTCTTTGTGATTTGTCTTCTCGTCCCGTTTGTGGCTGTCACTTGTTTGTTTTGGTTGTCAGCTGATACCATAAGTTTCAGAGCAGTCACTAACCTCTGCCTACCCCCGCCTCTCCCTTCACAAGTGGCACCCACGCCTCTATAATTTTTTCGCCCTCTCTGTGGAGGAATCTCAAGGAAGAGAATGATGCTGGCTAAATTCCAGGGAGGAGGAGACTGTGTGTCTTGGTCTTCTGTAATATTCCATGCTCTTCTTTCTATGTTTTTAATGCAGCTTTAGATAAGGAAAATAGTGTATTTTAGTTTGTGGCTGATATTCGTGCCGTTGTCATACGCGAATACTCTCATTGGTTTATTGCTGTTTTTATAGCTCGGTAGTTGGGGAGTGTTCTTGTAACAGTGCTGCTGCTGGGAGTCCCTCTCTCTAGCTCTCTTGCTCTCTAACGCTTTCTCTCTTTCTCTTTCTCAGGCGAGACATTATTATAACTTTAAAATTCTTAGGGTAATAGTGCAGACAAGGACATATTATTTGGAGTGAATGTTGCTCAAACAAGAGGACTCTACTAAACATACACAAACGAGCCACAAACACCTTTGAAATATTCTATTGTCAGATTAGTGAACAGATTAGGAAGTCGGTAGAAAGTGAAGCAGTGTAGAATAGACAGTCGTACGTAGTAAAGCCAGAACAGAAGACCTACTAGCTTTCAACACTTGTCTTGTAAGGAAAGAAACTGGTGTGATCTTTAGTTGTATGTGTAGAGGGAGGGAGGGGGCGCGTGGTTGGTTGTGGTGCCTGGCGGTCTGGAAGATGGCACAGCTAATAAAGTTGCTGACTCGACTCGCTCCCTCCGTTTCCAAACCAACTGCTTCTAGTCCTTCGCCAGGACCTGCAGCTGTCACGACTTGTCATAGGTTACCAGGTTCTGGTCAAGACTTATTTAGCATGGGTTGGTCAGTTAATCACGTGGATTAATAAAGAATGAGCCAGTACAGTAGAGGATACACTTTTGCTATTGTGGGGTATGGCATAGTGTGTGTTTTGACAATTTCCATGTCTTAAATTGTTGGCATCTACGGTTCGTATTTCGCGAGATGTCGTATCATACTTTTCTTCGCCCACCCTAAAATATCCTTTAGAGTAACGTAAGAATATCGAGTATGGGTTATTTTCGGTGTTATTTATCCAGTGTTTGTATGAATGGGCGGAGGGTTTTGGTCATATGTTTCAGGCTTGACTTGTGTTCTGATCTGTGTTGAGAGTAGGATCAGTGTTGACTGCTGGGCAGGCCTTGGTTGGGATCCCTCCCGTGGGTGACGGAGGGGATCAGGTCTTGCCCACCACTACAAAGAATGGTGTTGATTGTAGTGCGGCCCTTCAACACTGAAGGGGATCACCGCTGCAGAAGCTCTTGTCTCCAGAGGACGGATGGCAGCGCTTTTGGACAGTTCTTCTATCTTAATTGTTGGGGTTGTACGGCCTTCTACACTGTATATAATAGAATACATCTCTAACTCTGTCCATAGAGGACACAAATATATATATATTGGCAAGTATTGTAAAAAAAATGGTAATTTGTGTCGTAGAAAATGAACACAAATATTATATAAGAAAGTGTCTGGTTGTCGTTTGTTGGTGGTATTGTAGTTGTGGTTGTGCTGGTCATTCTGTAACTCGGCTAGCCCAAACTCTCACTGTATCAGATTTTTGTATTTGATATATTTATTCACCTGCACGAAACCCCATGTCCACAAATATTTGAAACTGGTTGACTTGGTGTCCGAGAAGTAACAAATTTGTGACTTCACGTTTAATTCTACAATCACAAATTTTAAATAGGACGTCCGTTGCTACATACTCCTACCTTGAGGTGCTTCCGGGGCTTAGCGTCCCCGCGGCCTGGTCGTCGACCAGGTCCGGTCGTCGTCCAGGCCCGGTCGTCGTCCTAGGTAATGGTTTTTAATATGGAAGCTCCTGAATCGTCCTAGTGGCGTTTGGGGGAGGGGGGGGGAAGTATGTAAGGACTTGACTGGTGACTTTGGTTTTTAAAAGTACTAGTATTTTTGTTTATAATAAATATTAAATATATGAGATCTGAATGGCGAGTGCCACCATTTTCATTTATGGCGGCGTTAATATTGGAGGACTTGGTAGTCAGAACACTGGAGAATGTAGGCTGGCCTCCTTGCTGACCTGTCATAGACGTCGGTCATGTGCTGATGTTCCTCGGGATTATTGTCTGGTGAAGTGTGAACATTGTTATATTGAGTGGTGATCCGGGTAGCTTGAGAGGCAGCAGCGGCCCCCGCAGCGCAGCAGAGGTCAGCTGCAGCAGCGTGGCGGCAGTGATGACAACAGTGCAACACTACACAGCGGTATCACAAACACAAGTTACACTTTCCTTTGTAAGACGAGACACGGTCACAGCATTACAGTAACAAGAAGTGTAGCAGCAGACACAATAACAAGAACAGCAGGTGTAATGACAGCAACATCAGTATCCGAAGCCACAACAAAAGCAGTAATAAAGGTGCAGCAAGCAGAACAACATCAATAATATGAGCAGGAGCATCAGGAGCAACTACAGAAGCAGGATGAGGGGCAAAAGCAGCAGCGGCGGATTCCCGGGATAGTGTGGAGTGGCGGCGGCGGTGGTGGAGGTTCCAGGCAGCCTCCCCTTCAGTGTTTGGCTCCAGTCCAGGGCGAGCGCTCTCCAGACCCCCATCTCCTGTCGCCCTCGCCGCTCTCACTGGTGCCTCTCCCAGCCTCCCTCACTCACGCTCTCCTTGTTATTCACCCACTGCTGGACCCCAGCTACCAGGTGCCCAGTTGGTGGCATTTGAAGCGTAGCGGCCACCGTGGCTCTCCTGCGTCAAGTGTGCTGGCCAAGGACACTGTGGGCGGGGCTGGAACCAGCAAGTGGTCAGTAGTGATATACTCCGGGTGATGCTGGGCTGAGCGTGGAGTCCGCGTGTGTGTGTGTCAGTGAGTCAGGGTCACCTGCCACGCCAGGTGTCAGGGGCCGTCCCTACTCTTCACTGGACTCGACCTACCGCGTCGCCCCTGGCTATAGTGACTCGTAGTCTCTTGGCCGCATCGTGCTGTCACTGCGTAAGGAAGGATTCATGGAGTGCTCTCTCACCACGCGGGGCCTCTAGCAAGCGAGGACACCCGCAACATCTGTCTCTCCACCTCACCAGAGAGTGAGGGGACTCTTCTGCGCCCTCGCCTCCTTCCCTGGGAGTGAGGGGGGGAAATACCCAACATCACAACTTATGGTGGCGTGTGACGTAAGAGTAGAGAGTGAAGTCCGTGCCGGCGTCATCCCATGTGTGGCCGCTGGCACTTGTCTTAGGTTTGTGGTGTAGGTGGTGTTGGGGAGACAGCCGTTGACATCGCCATCATCTCTCCTGCTGTGACCTGGGTCGTTAACCCACCTTGGTGTCCTTGACTCTACACCCTCCCCTCGTATTGGCTCTTGGTAAGTACAGTGACTGCTTCTCTTAAGGTCTTGTGCATTGAAGGTGCACGCTCTTACTTGCTTTGCACACGGTACTCTCATTGCTGAGTGTTTGGCCGCACGGCCAGACAAGTTTCCTATTTACGTTGTGTTTCCCGTTATAGCTGTGCTGTGGGTCTGTTAATTATTCTGTAGTGTGGAACTTTACTGGAGCGAGCCTGGAACCTGACTGTAGTGGGCCGGGAACTTGACCATGATATAACTGGGGCGGGCCGAAGTTTCTTCAAGAGAGGGTCGGGCACGTGGTGACAGAAGTCGGCAGCTGTCACTACGCTGCTGGACATGTTAGTCATGGAGGTATTTGTCAACACTGGCGCCTCGCCAGGGAACCCCTTCACTCAATCCAGGATTTAACTTCATTTTTGTTTTGGCAAATGTTATAGAGCTCTCTTGTGCAATGTGCTGAAATGTTATTGTTATACGTCGTCGGTAGTGTTGACACAACCAACGCTCAACAATGCTTGTTTTCCTTGCTCTCTCGATCTCGTTCTTTCTTTTTCTTCCCCCCCCCCCCTCTCCTTTCTTCCCTCCGTCTCCATCGCTGATGTGTTTTGTCTTGCCTGAGGGAAGGCTGTGGGCCGGGGATTTAAGTTAACTCCCGCATTTCGTGAAGCTGATTGGTTAACGCAGAAACACAAGTTCCAAAGTTTACCACCAGTTTCTTTAGTGTTGGCAAGTGTGGGCGAGAGGTGCCTGCCTGTAGATGTGCTCCTTATTGGGGGTGTACTTGAGCAGTGGCTTGTGTTGGCTGGACTCTGACCACTCTCCCCATTACCCACACCTCTTCTTCACACCAGAAAAGAGGAATGAGGGTAAGGGAAGCTGGTGAAAAGGTAAGAGGGAGGTTTGGGAAAGGAATGTGGGAGAAAGATGGGGTTTGGAGAAGGAAAGGGGGAGAGGAGGGGGGGTTGGGGGAAGTAAAGAGGGAGAGGGGGGGGAGGAAAGAGGGTCGAACTGGGGTTAGATAAAGTTGTCTCCAGACAAAGCGGAGCCCAAGCCGAGCTTATGGAGTATAAGACTTATAAAAGTGCTTACCTGTAATCAATTTCTACAAGTTATAGAACTCAATATCACAGGACTCCCCGTCTCACTCACTCATATGTTTTGGACATATAGTACACATGCGAAGACTTTGGACATATAGTACATATGCGAAGACGAAGATAAAACTATAAAAGTTGATGAAAGTTGTGTGTGATGTAAAGAGGGAGTGATGCGAGTGTGAGTGATGGCTGGCAGCAGGGAGGCTGCAGGGGTGGACCACGTGTACACAGGTCACAGGTAGACCACACGGACGTCACATGAGCTTACTGACCTGACTCTTAACATTGATAACATGATCACATCAACAGTTACTTGGGAACTTTTATTTCGGTTTACAGTGTTTCTACTTGGTGGCTTACTTAAGAGAGGCATCTTAAAGGTATAATAAGAAGCCTGCCATGTGCAGGAGAGCGAGAATCTGTGCTGGGATGTAGTGCCACCATTTTGGAGTGCCATTATACGTGAATGGCGCCACGCGACAGGTTTATCATTCCCCGGGATGAGCAATAAATAACCACTTGGCCGTCAAATTTCAAATCATTCACAAAAGAATGTGTCGTTACTTGGGAGAACATTGATATTATGATGGGATCTGGCAGGGAGATTGATGGAAACATTCCCTTCCCGGGTATCTTGCCACCAGTTGACTGGGTCTTCCTGTTCTATTAACTACCTTTACGAGTGTTATTGAAGGTTGTCATTTGCTAGACGTAGACTAGAGCTAGATGTGGCGGCCAGCAGGCAGAGGTAGGCATTGTACACTCGCCCAACCTTCAGCCTGTGCTCATCATATTAGCTTAAACTCTGTATATTCCCTGTACTCGTTCACCATACGGTTCTTCCTTTTTACTATTATTTTCCTGTCTTTAACGTATAATTACCGGGTAATCTCTTGACCGGCTACAACCAAGACGTTACTCTAGTACGTCGTAGGTTGTAGCCGGCGTATAACAAAGCAGTCGCAGCACATCATAGGTTGTAGTGATCTGTTTAATGAGGCATTCCATATTGAGAATAGACTTTATTTGGAGATCAATTTTGCTTCAGCCCTTACAGATGAGGCGTGTTTTGTAACAATATCAGCCCTTTGTAGTCTCTTCGACGTTTTAGGAGTCTGTTAAAATTCAGAAGGAATTTTGCGTTCGTGAGAGGAGTGAGAGATTTGTGAGAGGCGGGTTTATGGGGGTGGTGGTGAATACTAGGTAGTGAGATGGTGGTTGAGAGTGAGGTGGGGAAGGCGGTGGCTTGGGTGACTGAGGAGGTTAGCAGTGACAGCAAGTGGTAGCAGCAGCAGCAGCCTGGCTAGAGGGAAGAATTCTTCATACCTCCAGGGATCATATTTTTATGCCGGTTATTGTTAGAGATAAACATTGTCACAGGTTGCACCATGAAGGAGTGGGGGGGGGGTGATAGTGGTAATGGTGGAGGGTGAGGTCTGTGGGTGGTGTAGGGGGGCCGTCTCCCTGTCTGAAGGCGGCGACTGATTGGGGGTTGTGGCAGCAAGGGGCTTAGTCTGACATTTGGTAATTGTGTAAATTTTGTAGCAGGTCAGCCAAATGTGGAAATGTCACATAGAAGGAGGCAAGTGCGTGGCGAAGTGGGCGCGCGTGCGTGTGGCACTGTGCTGGAGCTGGAGGAGGTTGTGGGGAGAGCTGCACACAAAGGAAGGGGCACCAGTAGCACTCCACCTAATGTGACATCGAAAATTGATGCTCACCTTAGAAGTAATTGGTGTTTTTGGCAACTGGTGAGGCGTGCGCACGCGTACGTTCATACATACGTACACTGAACTACTACGTCGCCGGCTCATAACAGAGGATCTGTCCTGCGGTCCTTGCAAGCCCACGAAACTTTTAGGCACAGTTTATTTTCATCTTACGCTTGTTCACCTAGTAGTAAATATGTATCTTAGTTATGAAACTGTCTTGGGTTGCATCCTGGGGAAGTTCAGTAGTTGGAATTGGTCAGTAGGAAGGCCTGGTCAGAGATCGGGCCACAAGGACATTGACCTTTGGAACCTGCACAGGTTCTATTTGTGCACCCCTTACATTCCCTGCTAACTCCTCTCTCCCTCCGCCCGCCCCAGTCTCTCCTTCCTCCCTGCCCAGCATGCATAAACCAAGCAGAGTTCATGTTCTCTTCCGCGCCATCCCACTCGTGTATAAGTTAGTGTTTGTGGATAACTGGTGGTCAAGGTCATCATGGTTCCTCGTGTGTGCTTGTCTTTGGGCTTGTTTCCGTTGTCAGCCTAATTATCCTTTCTTCTTCCTTGCCCTTCACTCTGCTCCTCTTCTATACCCATACTCACCCCCCATGGTTCCAATCCCCACTATGTACACTGTCGTCTAGAACTATAGGAAATTTGTAATGTCTAATAGCCCGATTGACGATCACCACGAACCAGGAGGTTGGCCAGAGACCGGGCTGTGGGGACGTAAATCTTCAGAATCGTCAAAAGGTAGGCTGTACTTTGTAACCTAAACCTCACTTCGCCCAGCCTGTAACGGGCTATTCATGCCCGTGCCACCCCCTGGTTGGCTTAATCTTGATCAGTCAATCGCCCAGCCGAAGTTACATCCCCGCTCCTGTGCCAGGTAAGTCCGCTAAGGGCTCACCATAGTCCGTACTACTTGGTTGTTGCTGTTATAGATTCAGCTACTCGGAACAAGTTCCAAGTAGCACGGGCGAGCACGTAACTTGCCTGGCACAGGAGCGGGGCAAATAACATGGGCTATAGTGAGCCCTTGTTGGACTTACCTGGCACAGGAGCGGTGCTCTACTACTTGGAACTTTTTGTTCCTTTTGTTTTACCTTTTTTTTTTTACCTGCGGTGGCTGCAGGTAAAACGCCTCACTAATCTTATGTGTTGGAGCTGCCTCGTTTGTACTAAATACTCTCATTCCTGGTGTTGGTAGTTATGTTGTTCCTGGTGTTGATTGGCTTGTTATTCTTGGAATTGTGGTTGTTGTTAGGAAGGTTTGATTAATATCAATGCGTTAGAGTGGGCGCAATTACGGGTAGGATAAATTTATTGAATTTGTCAAGAAGTGGAAGAATTATTAACCAGGTAGAAAGTGAATTAATGTGGGCGGGGAGAGGGGGAGCGGGGGTTAGAATTGATGGCCGAAGGTAGTGAGGAAGTAGCAATATGGGGATCGGATCTGCCAGAAATAGCGTGGGATTGAAGTGAGAGATTGGGGACCGGGGGGGGGGGGGCAGATTGTTGGAGGGAAAGGGGGTAGGTGAGAGTTGTGGGTTGGGGTTTACCTATTCATTTCCTCTTCACCACGATTTCTCATTTCTTGGACTTTTTGAGATCCAGGAGAGACGTTCGCGGAAATCTTAAATGTGTGGAGGCAAGTTGGGATTAGAGAGGTGTGGTGAGGTGACTGAAGCTGGGCGAGTTTAGTCTGCATGAGTGGGTGGGGGGGGGGGACGATAAGGGAAACGATCAACCCTTAAGTGATTATTTCAGAAGTGCGTAGCCAAAGTTGGAGGACTGGACCATAGTGCGGTCATCTTGCAAATAATTAAGGAATGGATTATATTTAAAAGATATTTTATCTTTTTAGTCTAGAAAATCCTTGTAATTGGGCCGGAGTGTGAAATATTGAGCGGCCTACGGACCGCTCTAAACGACAAAGCTCTAACCAGTCATACTGGAGTAGAACAACTCCCAGAACCCCATCAAGCGGGTATCAAGCAAGGAAATCAAAGGCAACACGTTAAGTAAACTGATGATAAAGTAAACTAGAGAAGGAGTCTGTAAACAGACAAACTATAGCCAAAGAACTTCCCAGCCAAAAGTTTGTGGGCCTATATCATCCAATTTATTGGACGTAAGGTTTGGAAAAATGACTTGTAACGATACAACCCGTCCTCGCAAATTCGTATAGTCAATATTGACTTATTAAATACGTGCACAAGTGACATACTAAACATAATAGTTTACCTTGAAAATCTTCATAGAAAACACCGACCTTACCTAACCTTGTTAGTATGTTAAGATAAACATACTAACAAGGTTAGGTAAGGTCGGTGTTTTCTATGAAGCTTTTCAAGGTAAACTATTATGTTTAGTATATCACCTATGCACGTATTTAATAAGTCAATATTGACTGTACGAATTTGCGAGGACGGGTTGAACGATAATCACAAATGACAGCTGTATTCACCTTTCGGAAATTTGTATTTACTTGTATATTACAAGGTGGCTTTACAAAATGAAAATAATGTTTGTCATTGACTCTCGTTCTTTTCAAACCAGTTTGACGCATTACGCAGTGGAAAAAAATATTAAGTATATTGACTTTCCAACAAGTGATTTGAAAGGAGAGTAGAAGAATTTTTGGTATTGGAGGTGACTTCTTAACTTGCATGAGGGCGTGTGCATTGTTCACGTGAAGAACGCTAGCAGTAATAGTCAGTTAACACTAAAATAGGGCGATTAATAATATATTCAGACGAGGATGCAGAAACTAAGGGATGATAGATTTTGATTGACATTGGTAGATGTTACCAATAAAGAAAACTAGGAGGAAAGTTTCAAGCGTAGGTTTGATAAGCATTGTACGTGAGAGAAAGTGCTCAGGGTGCTCGTAGCAGATTCCAAACTTATATCTGGCGGCATCCACTCGTTGGCCCATACTTATTTCTTACTCCCGCCCATGCCTTATAGCTGGTATCGACCCACATGCCCATACACCAATACATATATAGCCATGTAACACTTATCTTCCACTTGCTGTCCCTACGATAGCGTTTTTTGTGTTGCTCTTCCACGTTTTTATCATCTCTCGACACTTGTTATTCTCTCTTCTACTCGCCCTCCTCACCTCTCTGCATTACTCTCCCTCCTCGTCTCTCCCTCCTGGTGTTTACAAGGTTGTGTGTTGATCTAGGCACACAAGTGCTTTCAGTATTAGGATTGTGATAGTAATTTTTGCATTACTGTTGCTATAACGTGTTGATCATGAGGATAATTATGATGGTATCCAAATAGTAGTAATAGTGGTGAAAGTGATGTTTGCAGCTGAAGCTTGTATATGGTAATGGTGTTGGTAATAATATCTTGCCACACTATGAAACACTGTAACATTGACCGTGATGAAACTGGTAGAGCCCCCGTTAATGCCTCCAGCTGAAAACTCACTAATCGATAACATTCTTATTCTTACAGCATCTGTACAGTGAGGAAATACTGAAGATTTACCATTTTTTTGTCACTTGGCAACATAACTTTTGTGGGGAAGCTGGCAATAGTGTTTGTGCTAACCTGGCTGTGCTGGTCTAGCTCTAGGTGCAAGGTCTAGCTCTAGGTGCACGGTTTATAGCTCTTGTACCCGGTACATTTATTCTTCCCGGTGTTTTACTCATTTGTCAATAGTAAGAATAGAAAGTTTCGGCTTCAGATTCATGCATCTTACATTTGTATAGTACCCACATTTAATAGTTATTTCCTTGTGCTGTTATAACCAGTGTTTATGTACATTGTACGGAAATGTGCATTATCGACACCTCTGAAACAGAAAAGAATATACTGTAGTTGGCCACATTTCGAGAAATTCATGAATATGGTTGGAAAGTGAAAATGTCACTTTGGAGTAAATTGCAGGTACAGTATTTTGGGCGAGAAATGTAAAAGATCTTAAGAGGCAAGAGGAAATGCTATAACCTGAGACGCTTAATATTTTCTGTGGAAAGCAGGTAACACCACACAGAGTAAAAACTGGATAACATCTACACAAAAGTCCAGGGAGTTTTGAGCCGTCGTGACAGTGTAAAACTGGTATAGACTTGTTATGCATGCATTATCTCTCGTCTTCAACTTGTTTTAAGGCCATTTGTAAGGAATTTTAATGATGTAGTGTCCAGTATTGGTGATATTTAAAGGTCGGATTCATCCATTATTGCTCACGATTAAAGGTCAGAGTCTTAACTGGTAAAATAATGTCTGGACTACGTTTTAAAGGCTAATCTCCCCCTGAATGACGGTAAGTGACGACAATGTCTCCATCCGAACATTGTTAAATTTGGGTTGATAGTGACCTGTTATCTCCGCTTTTCACTTTCTATCGGTGTATTTTTTGTTTACATTTTGGTGGCAGCGGAGGGATGTGGAACCATCACTCCACCAAAGATTTTTATTTTATATTTTTGTGCCAATTATTGGCTTTAAAGGATCAGTTATTTCCCTCGGAGTTTTTTGAGGCTCATGGATGGTTCAGGAGAGTAATTGTAAATATGTAACTAATTACATATAAATGAACAACACAAAAGCCCCTGATGAGAGTTGGAACTTGATGGGTTGATGCATCACGCTATTGTGATTTCCGTGTGCGCTTATTACATATAGTTGACCTTTTAGTCAATAAACAGAACTTTTCGTCTTTGTAGTATGACAAGCCAGGCTATTTCTGCATGTAGTCTGCAAGGTTATATAACTATCACAATCCAGCTGATCTGGCACTGCCAGATTGTGAAAAAACCCTTGGACCCATTTGGTGCGTGTGTGTGTGTGGAGGGAGGGGCGAGGCGGAGGTGCCTCCCACCCGTGTGGGCGTCAGTGTGGGTGTGTAAAAGCTTCCAAACGTGTTAGGCAACCATACATAATATTAAAATATAACATTCTTGTTTGACCTTTCTGAAACCCCCTTTATCATTGAATAGTGTAGGCATGGTCGAGGGAGGGAGGGGAGGGAGGGAGGCTGGTTATTATGGTCGAGGGAGGATGGTTGTTAGTAGGGGGCGTGGTAGGGTGGTTGTCATGGGTGATGGCAGCCTCTTAATGAATTTATATTTAATATTGTAAACAAGGGCGTGGTTGTGATTAGTGGAAGGAGGCGGGGATGGTGGCGGGAAATGGAGGAGGGACGA
Organism: Procambarus virginalis; assembly: GCA_020271785.1. Taxonomy (NCBI): domain Eukaryota; kingdom Metazoa; phylum Arthropoda; class Malacostraca; order Decapoda; family Cambaridae; genus Procambarus; species Procambarus virginalis. The sequence goes on along the minus strand of WNGS01001312.1, from coordinate 4,673,873 downwards.
GATGACACACACACACACACACACACACACACACACACACAGACACACACACACACACACCACACACACACACACCACACACACACACCACACACCACACACCACACACACACTTCTGAATCCTTCAGAACTTTGTATGCCACATACGTAAGGCCAATCCTGGGGTATGCAGCCCTAGCACGGAGCCCGTAGCTTGTACGGACTTTTACTGTAAAAGACGAACCTGGAAAAAGTTCAGAGGTATCCCACTAGGGTAGTCCCAGAACTAAGAGGCATGCGTTATGAGAAAAGGCTGCGTGAACTGCACCTCATGTCGCTGGAAGACAGAAGAGCTCGGAGACATGATCACCACATACAAAATTCTGAGGAATTGACAGGGTAGACAAGGATGGATTATTTAACACAGGTGGTACACGGGACAAGGGGACACGGGTGGAAGTGCCAGGCACCGGTACCCAAATGAGCCACAGAGATATTAGAAAGAACTTTTTCAGTGTCAGAGTAGTTAGTAAATGGAATGCATTAGGCAGTGATGTGGTGGAGGCTGACTCCATACACAGTTTCAAATGTAGATATGATAGAGCCCAGTAGGCTCAGTAATCTGTACATTAGTTGATTGAGGGTTGAGAAGCGGGACCAAAGAGCTAGAGCTCAACCCCCGCAAGCACAACTAGAGGAGTACATCTCTGTAAGTACACAGAGAGAGCGAGCGAGCTTGGGTGGCGGGGGTTATGGGGTCAGGTGTCCCCGATAATACAGCTTTAAGCTCAGCTGGTGTGGTGCCTGAGTGACGTAAGCAGTAGGTGGTGTTATTGTTGAGCAGCGGCCTCTGTTGTTGCTGTTAACCCAGCCACCGTTGTTGCTGTTACCCCAGCCACCGTTGTTGCCGTTACCCCAGCCACCGTTGTTGCTGTTACCCCAGCCACCGTTGCTTAGTCTCTCTTGATAACACGCCACACCTGCTCATATACCTTCCTCTTGCTGACGGTGTGGGGCAGGAGAGGCGTCTTATTAGTGTGGTGTGGAGGATGAACACGGCTAGCAAATGTCGTCTAGACACCCTGTGTGCACCTTCCTTTGTGTGTTCACTTGTATATACTTTCAGGGCCTCGCGGCTGAGCGACTAGCGCTCGGGGGTCGTAGTCTAAAGGGCCGAGGCAGAAACAAATGGACAGTGTCTTTTATCTGATGCCTCTGTTCACTTAACATTAAATAGGTACCTGGGAGATGACTGCTACAGTCTGCATCCTGGGATGTGTGAGTGAGTGGGAGGGAGGGAAGGGGGCCTAAACCTCGGGTAGATGCAAAACAAAATTGCAATCTGATAATAAGTCTTTCAATGGGCCACGGAAAATCACGTTCGGCGCTTACAAACCCAAATTACTTTTAAGATTTTCGTAATTCCAAATATAAAAGTACAAGATGACATCGTCGTAGAAATGGGCGGCCAAGTCAAAGCCCTTGTAATAATAATGTCAAAAGGTCTAAAATTTGGAGATCACAATAATTCAAACTTTGTAACTACCAAGAAAATTATAGTGGATAATAAAAACTATCAGAACGCTAGTTATGGTAATTTTCAAAAGACTAATACTGTCTCTGTCCAGAGATTGCGGAGATCTTTTACTGTACACATAGAATTTGTGAAACATTTAGACTACTGGGCCTGACTCCTGGCATTCAATCCACGCTCCTTACAACACACAGGTCATGTGGCGAGAAAAGAACTCGCGAAATCGTCAACAGGTAAACATTACTGACCTGTGGAATGCCGTCAATACATCCCATCCACTCTGTTGTCTCTCGTCTCACTGTGGTTGTTTTGTCAGAGGTACGCCTCCTCTGTCAATGCTGTCCATTCCACCATGTTGTGCTCTGATCTTTTGTGACGTGCTGTCGAAGGCTTTCCGACAATCCAAAAAAATATTTCAACCGCCTCCTGATCATATAACTAACTTTAAAGTTTGCGAGGCAGGATTAGTTATGGGTGAATAACCACGTAAAATTTTTTAAATCACCTTGAATAATTGTTAGTTAAATGAGTGACCTGTAGTTTAATGCCTCCTGTCTATTTTCGGCGTGAAGGCGCAGAGTAGATCTCGGCACCATATAAACTTTCAAACAAAGTTCTCAAATGTTATACTCCCGAGGTCAATTTTAAACTTACCTGGGAAAGTTTTATTAATTTTGGTTTTACAAGGTAACCAACTACGTTAATATTTACCAGACTGAATTATCAGTCGATCAAATAATCCATAAGGTAACTGGGGTATATCAGTAGATTTCGTAAATGCAAGATAGTACGCGCTTCATTAAACCCCAGTTACTTGTGAAAGGTTATATATAACGACGTATATCAGTGCTATTGTGACTGCTATATAGGAGGTGGTGGAAGATGTGCCGCTCACACAGCAGTGAAGCGAGTCACGTATATACATACACACATTGCCATACTTTTTGAAAGACAAGATTTGAGATTAAATTCATTTAGATACTATCAAACCGTTAAATATCCCAGCTGTATATCATCATTTCTATTTCTCATCTGTCATATGCTTGCGGCTGCCCGCCTGGCCTGGGGCTCTGGGCGGGTAGTTGGCAGGGAACCCAGCCGGACGAGAGGTGGGTGGAGGGGGGATGGCAAGCCAGAGAGGGATAATGAGCAAGTTAACAAGGCCAGAGACGGCTGGGAGGAGAGCCCAAATGAGGCGTGCTGAGGCTAGGAAGACCACGCCAGGACACAGCGGGTGAGAGGAGGGAGGAGAACCACTGCTCACACACACACATGGCCCCCTCCCCCCTTCAGGTGTGGGCGGGCCCGCCTTACTGATGTGAAGATGGGCGATGGTGTACATTACGACAGGTCCTTGTCAACATTGGAGAGGGTGGGAGAGTGAACACGAGCAGTGAAGGAGAATTTATGAGCAGCGCGGCCCTGGTAACTAAGGAACAGCGAGATGTAATTGATAGATGCAGGTATTGACCCACCTGTCCTTCCCCCCCCCCCCACTCAACCCTCCTGCGTCTCCCTTCCCCGTCTCATTAGTGGACAGGTGGAGGTGCAGAGTTGGCGTACTTGAAGTAAAACTCAGACGTTGTAAGCAAGAGGCAAAAATACTACTAGTCGTGTGTGTGTGTGTGTGTGTGTGTGTGTGTCAGTCACACACAATAAGGAGCAGTGTGTGTGTGTGTGTGTGTGTGTGTGTGTGGGAAGACGGTTGTATCCGTGCCTGGGAATCGAACTCTTAAAGCAATAATGACTTTCCTCGGTCTCCACTTCCAAGAGTTTCATGCGACATATATCCCCGCGTGATAATAGTGGGCTGAGGTGTAGCAGGTGATGTGCGGTGTGTTGTGGTGCGTGTACATTGTGTGGGTGTAACAGGTGATATATGTCATCCGATGTTTGCATGTTTGTACTGCTGTTTATATCAAATAATGCAGCAGGAGCAGAGTACGACAGGGACCGTGTGTGTAAGAAGCGGCTGCCTTCTGCCTGGCAGTCAGTGTCACTGGTCGTGGGGGGGGGGGGGAGATGCTCATCATTTCTCCAAAAGATACAATGTCCTCTTATTTGGTCACATTTATGAGACAAAATGTCATCAATATGCTAGTGTTATCCGGTTCAATGTATGGTTTTAAAAATGTGATGCACATAAGTGGCGTATAATTAAGCATGCGTCTGCATCTTTTATTAGACGTGGATAGCATAGTGGCATGAAGGGCGTTACCCCGCCAGCAGTACTTGTGGGTGTGCGCTCGCTCACTCCCCACTCTTCCTTCTCTCCTCTCCGGAACCTACACTCAATCCTCTTTTCATCGGCCTCTGCTCATTATACTCTCCCTTACTCATTATACTTGGTATTCAATATTTTCTCTGACATCATTATACGTATAAAACTGCCTCTTCTCGTTAGGCTCTTTACTCGTGTGAACACTGTGCTCACCTTGTTCATTATGCACCGCGCTCATTATACTCTGATCATCATGAGTATACTGGCTGTACTCTTTACACTCTGATCATCATGAGTATATACCCTGTACATATATTCTGAGATATGCCATTGCTTACCATTAAGACAAAGTTTAAAATATTATCGATACTGTGAAATTAATGACGCGTCACGATATTGGAATATTGTTAATGCTTTCTGTTTGATTTCTCCCCAGGTGAGTGTGGTGGGACAGTCAGCTGTTTGTGGTCAGACTTAGAGAAGTACACAACCTGCCATTTGTTGGGTGTTAATTGCTTGTGCTGCACCAGCTGGCAAAGCTGGTGCTGTGTTGGTGGGTTAGCTTAGTGTAGTTGAGTGTGCTGTGAAGATTGGCTCGGCTGGATCAATAATAGCTGATGTGGTATGGAAAATGCAACTTGTACTAAACCACTGTATTTCCCCTTGTCAGGCCAGGTTAATGAATAGCTTCGAAGGGCAAGTATGCTATTTTGTTTGTGTATGTCAAGACGCACAGGTAAATACCCAAGCATAAGGTTGTTAATTATTCGACCATCAAATAGAGAACTATTTGAAGTTTGATGTGTGTTGGGTTTGCCGACTGCGGGGCTTAGTGGAAGCACTGAATACCAGCCGTTGCCGCCACCGCCCGCGTGATAAGGTGGTGAGTGAAGTGTTGAGGAAGGCAGCGGCTGCCACAAGGCTCTTCCTAACACTGCCTCACCTCACCCACATTATATCGACTTACCTATTTTACACTCGTACGGACCCAATGCAAACCAACCCGACCTATCAAGGTCTAATACGTCGCATTTTTACGATTTTGTAGATTCCGCAAAAAATATAATGTAAAAATGGGTTGGTATGCGCCGGATAAATATTTGAGAGCGCGCGCCACCAAACTCTACGGTAAACCAGCTTTATATTTAACTATGTACTGTTTAGTAATCATTCTATAACAGACCATCCTCCTGAATGGTGGTACTTACAGTAACTATTGGGCCCGGAAGATAACAAGATAACGGAAGTACCAATGTGTGGTGATGGCCCATCAAAAGGTTGACGTTTTGTAGTATTGAATTTGGCCAGATGGGGAAATTGTTTAAGGCAACTCGGGTATCCTGACTACTACCAAAGTGTAACTTGAGTGTATTGAAGGAGGAAAACACACTCACAAACCTGTCATTCTGGTCGTGAATGTTTTTATCAACTTGAGCAGTGTGTTACGGCGGTATCGTCTATCCACTACGGCTCGCCATAGCCCGTGCTACTTGGAACTTTTTGTTCCAAGTAGCGAATCTTTAACAACAACAGTGGCGGTATCATCGCTCGCTCCGTCAAGAATGTTATCGATACTGAACTCCTGTGAATTCCTACGGGTGAGTGGAGGTTGGTCCTCGGCTCCTGGGCCCGGGAGGTACTTAGGCTGCACACGTAGGCGATGCACTGGACAAGGTCTCAATAGGGGGTCGCGTGCGACGCGGGAAATATCTTGGACACGGGGGAAAGATTCGTAAACAAATGTGTGGCGTGATTAGGAATGTTTTATATATTTGGGGAATATGGTGGTGGTGTTGATTTTGAGCAGTGCGTGTGTGTGTATCGCCTATTTGTGCTTGCGGGGGTGAGCTTGGCTCTTTGTGTGTGTGTTGGAGGCAGGGAAGGTGGGCGCTCATCACACTGAACACCTAAGCAAGTGTTGCCGCTCCAGACACGGGAAGTGATGGCGTGCAACTTGCACTTTCCATGTTGAGACGATATTTTGTTATGCTAGTGTAAGTTACCACTAGTTGTATATGGAGATACCTGGTTGATGGGGTTCTGAGAGTGTTCTACTCCCCAAGCCCGGCCCGAGGTCAGCCTTGACTTGTAAGAGTTTGGTCCACTAGGCTGTTGCTTGGAGCGGCCCGCAGGCCCACATACCCACCACAGCCCGGTGGTCCGGCAATCCTTGGAGGAATAAATATAGTTTCCTCTTGAAGATGTCCAGATGGAGGCTGGGGAATGTTCGACGGATATGGTACCTAGCTATAGTATGGTTGCCGCTATTTGGTAGTGAGAGATAAGAGAAGTGGAGGAAGACGGGAGGTACGGGTGGGTGGTGGAGCACAGGGTACAAGCTTGGCAGGCCAGTCGCGTCTCCAGTTAATAGCCGGAGCAGGGAGACGTCGTCCTGAATCTCTTCCCTCTTCTTCTGGCTCTCCCCTGCTCTTCACATTTCTCTCCGTGGCGGCTTGTAAACGCCTTTATTTCTGCACAAGTCCGGAGCTGCAGTGTCTCTTTACCGTGTCTTGCTTTGAAATGCTTCCCCTTCCTTGGTTTCTGTCTACAAAAAATGGTCTGTCACTTCTTTTCTGGTATGAAGAAAAAGCAATTAAGTTGGTCTCGTAGGAAGACCAATCTCCTCGGTGGTTGGTCTCTCATCATGCTGGTCTCCCTTAATACCTTCCCTCACTGGACCGCCTCTTTATCATGCATGGGGAATGATCTCTTCGCGTTATTGGTCTCTAAAGATAACCTTGTTAATGTT
>WNGS01001312.1:4602032-4662139 GCA_020271785.1 Procambarus virginalis | reverse complement strand
ACTTTACTTCATCTAGATCCCTATACAAGCCGAACTGCCAGAGATACTTGTAGCCAAGTCTTGTACGAGCTGTGACAAATCTGTTAGTCTACTGACTTTGTTACTTGCTCCATACACATGTTTTACTTCACACATTTCAATTCATACATCATCCTCGGCTCATTGTGCAAGTACAGTACAGCTAAACCTGGTAACCTAGGAATAATTATATACACAACATAATTTACCAAATACAGTAATGTGTGTAAGCACAAAAGCAACTACAGTATAAGTGACACGCCAACCCCCTCCCACATAACCCCCCTCGCTCTTAATAAATAGGTTATCCAAATGTAGTTCCTAGAAAGGAGACGAGAGAGAGAGAGAGATATCAAATAATACACACGTGGAAAATATGGGGGGGGGGCCAGGTCCCAAATCTTCACAGTAAAATAACAACATGCGGGAATTACAACTACGGGACAACAATACAATTACAACAACAATAATAACTACGGGAATTAAACCTCACGTCACTGGGAGACAAAAGTTAGAGGGGGACATGATCACCACATTCAAAATTCTCAGAGGAATTGATAGGTTAGATAAAGACAGGTTATTTACCCCAAGGGCACATGCACTAAGGGACACAGGTGGAAACAGTGCCCAAATGAGCCATAGAGACGTTAGAAAGAATTTTGTCAGAGTAGTAGACAAATGGAATGTATTAGTTAGTGATGTGATGGAGGCAGACTCCATACACAGCTTCAAGTGTAGATATGATAGTGCCCAGTAGGCACGGGAACCTGTACATTAGTTGATTGACAGTTGAGAGGCGGGACCAAAGAGCCAGAGCTCAACCCCGCAAGCACAAATAGGTAAGTACATACTTGAATGAACGATTTGAAAGAAAATGAAAAATAGGAGTGAAGAGCAGAGGTGCCATAGGCACAATCAAGAGAACACTGTATAAACATCAGAGGTCCGCGGTTGTTAAACATTCTCCCAGCGAGCATAAGAAATATTGCTGGAACACCCGTAGACATCTTCAAGAGAACTAGATTTTCTTGCGGTGCTGGACCAACCGGGCTGTGGTGGGCATGTGGGCGTGCTGGCCGCTCCAAGCAACAGCCTGGTGGACCAAACTCCCACAAGTCGAGGCTGGCCTCGGGCTGGGCTTACGGAGTAGAACGCCCAGAATCCCATCAAGGAGGTATTAAGCAGGCACAAGTAAACCTAGTTGCCACACCGCGCATCTGCCTGCTCGCGTGCTCTGACATTTCCATATTGAACATTTTATGCACGATGCAGCAACGTAGCGCAAACCTTCCCTAATTGAATTTGTCACGGGAAAATTGGCTGGTTTCTAAGTGGGTGGTGATGGGCTGGGATGGCTAGCAGGAGAAACAGTGGGGGAGGGGTGTAGTGTGGCAGGGATGGTTAGTGTGGTGAAGGGGGGTGGTGGAGGAGGTGCTGTGGCTGTTGGGGGTGAGAATGAACAAGGGAACACCAGTCTTTTGTCTCCACACAATACAAGAGTCTGCTGCTTCATCACCTTTCTTGTCTCTCACTTTACCTCTCCTCTCTCCATCTATCTCTTCTCTCTTTCTCCCTTCCTGACTCCTCTTTCGTTTCCTGTGCCCCCCCCCTTACTTTATTGACATAAAATTTCCTGTTCATTTTAAAAAAACAAAGTGCCATGTTGGCTCATTCTAGTGGTGGCCTATTTTTGTATTGGGTGACTGGCACGAGTGTCAACGGTGACACGCTACACACTGACAGTGACACCAACTGCGGACGTGGGTATTTTTAACTAGATTGTCCCTCGGCTACATGAGAGAGGAAGCAAAAGTGACGGCGTCTCTCCCTCTCGCTACGGAGAGAGAGGTGGGGGGAGGAGGCGGAGGAGGAGGTAAAGAGGAATGGAGGGGGGGAAAGAGGAATGGAGGAGGGGGGGGGGAGCCCCACCAAAATTAGATAAAAATTTAGTTTATATATGGTATGAACGATGTGTGACTTCATTATGACGTCAGTTCTCCCAGCTGAGGCCTTAGATACTACTGGATTATACATACAATCCAGTTCAATACATGATTGAACTAGATTGTACATAGTGGTTAAGCCACCTGTATGACTTGACGTCTTGTGTTGAGAGAGCAGTCTAGCCTGCTTTATATTCATTTTGTTGTGATTTTCTTGCACGTGCTGCTGGTACTGTTATTACATTGTAAGCTGTGTCGTGACCTTATAGTTACGACGCCAGAGGTATCCTTTAGTCAGATCACACCCCTCATCCTGTCCTCTTACAGATTACGTCTGAATTTGACTGTATGCCCGTATGGCCGAAAATGGACGCAATTTGAAAATTAAAATAAACTTAGGATTTTTAGTTTCTACAACAGAAAGTTGAAGGTCCTCTGGTAGGTTAGGAGGGCAGAAAGTTCTAATAAGGTTTCAAAACGACATGAAAACCGTTAATTGAAATGAACAAATTCACAAATTGATGCATCACACTATTGTGGTTTTTGTGTGCGGTAATTGAAAGTGTCCTCTCCCAACCTAACCAAGTAAGCCGGAGGACCCAACAGGAAACGGGACATTACAGTATTTCGTGAGCCGATTTAATTTTAAATTGCGTCCAATTTTGGCCATAGCGGGCATACGGATGAAAAGCGACGTTATTTTTAAGAGGACGGGTTGCAACAGGGCATTCGCCCTGCGGTGTAGTGGTTCGCACACATTTCTCGCCTGGGATTGAATGTTGTGCACGGTGGAACGATTATGCACCATTCCTCCATTAAGAGTGCTCGGCGACCTGGATGTAAAATTATGGGAGCGTGTTCTGGGTAATATATGGCGTGTGTGCAAGCCATTTCCAGTAGCAAGCCCGAGGCCTAACACCCCCTCCTCCCCCACATAAAACGTAAGCATCGACGTTATCTTTATCCCCTCTGACTTTATTTCTTCCCGTGGCGGCAAGGCCTCTCGCTTTCCATCATGCATGGTAGCGCACAAGCCTCGTGGCAGTCAATCCGGGTGATCTCGAGCAGCATGAAGAGATAAGGTGAGATGCTGCTAGTAGTCAATGTGTATTTGAGCACCCAGTGACAGTGGTATTCAGACTAACACGTAAATCGCTAAACGCACTTTCCAAGATTTGATGTATTCGGAGTAGACGGCTTGGTAATCAAGGCGAATGGCTAACTGCTTTATGTAAAACACTGAAGATAATGCACCTGTACCATAATTATAGGAAGCTACTTTAGTCTAAAGTGTTCTTTTCTGTATCAACTAGTGGTTTATTTGGTGGAACAGCCTTTCATAAAACTATTTCCAACATGCGTAATACCTTTAAGGTAAACCTTTAAATATAGATTGGACAAATAATTTCCTTAATCTACGAATATTGTTTGTGGAACAATAGTGTTCAATAACAAACAGCCTCGTTAAGGACCAATGGTCAGTTACTGTTTAACCTCTCTTGATCTGCCAGGAGTCTGAACCTCTGTTGTAACCGGCCGGGCTTCACCCCTCACCCTTTCACATTTTCCTATCTCCGCCAGTTTCCCTGCCCCTCGCTATTTTGTTGACTAAGTGTCTTTGTACACAAACCCGGCTTGATTTTCCTGATTGCTTGGTACAGGAGAGACTGTGCGAGACTGACTGACTGACTGACTGACAAAGGGCCCTCAGACAGGCCGACATGTAGACAACCAGTCGTAGTTTGATACACGAACTGACAGGCAGAAGTTTTTCTTAACATATTTCATTATGGTAGGCGTTGTTGCGTATTAGCGTGGATGTATCCGGCGCCTTTACTGTGCGTAGTGAGGGTAATTAAAGGTGGTAGGCGTCACCAGTGCCGCAGTGGAGGTGCCACTGCGGCACCACCAGGGTATTAGCATACTACTGAGCATCACCATCTACCCTCACCAAGTGGGACGTGTGGGCAGCTGTGGTTAGTGGTGAATGTTTGCTGCTCGACGGGCGCTCTCACTGTCTTGCTCGTGAGAAAAAGGTGACTGATGGAGGGGGGGGGGATGACGGTAGAAAAAGACAGGAGTGGGGAGTAATGAGGACACGCTAGGAGAATGGATGAGAAGAGGCATAGGCCAAGTGAAGAGGAGGAAGGGGTTATTGGTTAAATGTGGAGCTATGTGGATTAGAAGTGATGGGAAACTGGAGGAGGGTGACTGGGTACACGGGATGCAAAGGGATGATAGTATTGGGGAGGGAGAGGGGAAGGTGATGAGTGATAGTGGTTACAGGACGTAACATTGACTAAAGCCCCGGGGAGGGGGGAGGGGGTGTTTTATGAAGTCGACCAAACACGATTGCTATACCATCTACCTCCCCCTCCATCTTTCTTATGGTGGTGGTGGTTCGTGAGTGAGGAGGGAGTCTCTCCTCATACATAATAGATCAGGATTACTGGCAGGTTCATCAGATGGCCACAGACATGAACCACTTTCTCACTTCTCTTCCTCTCATCCCATTCAATCCAAGGATGAAGTTGGACGGTGCAAAAGTGTTAAGTGTAGGTTGACGTGTATATATGAGGGAGGGGTGAATAAAGGCTTGTGTTAGCTGGGGTGGTAGTCCCTAGCTGGGCGGTGTCCCCTAGCTGGGGTGGTATGAGAGCCACCTTGGGACAAATGCACACTAAAGAGAAGACATAAAGACCACGTTGAGAACCTCTGGAGTGGTGGATAGGTGGGAGTTGGGATATTTGTGCTAGTGTTGTGGTACTTGGCAGGTGTGGTATTATGGAAGTATTGTTTCGTGTGAGATAGCGCTAGAATTGACTTTTGTGCGTGTGCATGCATGTGTGTGTACTTGTATGCATGCGTGTATGTATATATGTATATATATATATATATATATATATAATATACATACTGTGTGTGTATATATATAAATAATATATTTATAATGTAGTGGCTGTGTCCCTTTTGGAGACGTGGAAATAGCCACCCTCAACGGGACTGTGTGCAAGATGAGGAGAGAAAGTAAGGTGTGGCTGCACGAGGAGCACTCTGTCCTTGCCAGCGTTCCCAACGTCAGGAAAGTGTCGTATTAAAGTGCCCTGACCTACCTAGAGGACCCACGAGCAGAAAACGGGACATTGTTAATGTCACGAGCCTCTACCATTGTATAGTACTGCAGTGTTTGACCTTGGGACCTTCCTAGGCCTAATACACATTGAGGCTTGATATAGTACACACATCTGCTATACTAGACCAAGGGATAGTTAAGTTTTTTCGGATTATATAGTGAAGACCTGTACTACCAAATTATACTATGCAATTGTCCATTACGTCTCTGTAACTGTGCACCATCGTACATACAAACAGTGCTATGTAAATAGGAGAATGGGTTGGAATATTATGTTAGCAGTGCTAGTAGGAGGTAAGTGCTTACGGCTGTACTATATATAGGTCAGACGAATTAAGAAGTCGGTATTTTGGCCAGTTAAAGGGGCAGTGTGGTACAGAGTCCGGTGGCACGGTGTGGGCGGCGCCAGGCCGGGCCGGGTGGTGTGGGCGGCGCCAGGCCGGGCCGGGTGGTGTGGATGATTAGTGACCTGTGCTACTAGTACTGGAGGGTGCAGTGTAGTGGTGGGTGGGATGGAATTGAATTCTTACCTGTTATGCAGCCTGTGGAGGAGTAGAGCGTGCCTCTGCTGATGAGCTTGGTCAACATTTGTGTACCCCGGCGAGGGGGAAGGAGGGGAGACGGCGGATCCTCGGGTACCTTGCGTGGCGGTGCAGCTCGACGTACGTTGCCGAGGGAAAACTGGGGTTTTCTGGATAAAGATGAGACAAGAGTGCCGTTAGTGTGGGTGTGGTGGAGATAGGGGAGAGTGATGGGTTTTATGTAGCAGAGATACACGCAAGTAGATTGGGGTCAAAGTAGGAGAAGAGGTGATTGCTTCTGGCAGAGAGTAGTAGAGAACGCGGGTAACGTGTTGGCGAGTCGGAAAGAAGAGGTTATGTGATCATTTATAAGGTAGAGTAGAAGCAGGAGGAAGAGCTTAGTGGGATGGGGGGGGAGGTATAGTAGAGTAGAGGGAAGATGGAAGGCAGTATGAAGGGAAGATGGATCGTGGTAGGCGAGACTGGAGCAAGCAGCAGCAACCAATTTGAGCATCATTAGCTTGAGCCTCCGATTACAACCCTGAACCATTGATTGATAGTGGGGTGTGTTAACGAAGGCACGGTAGGAGAGGCCACTTGCAGGGTTCACGTGGAGGGAGACGGCAAGGGGAGCAGCACGTGTGAGGGTGAGGAGGAGGGAGCAGCAGGTGTTAGAGGGCCAGGAGAGAGAAGCACGTTCAAGGGAGGATAGTGGGCTGGCATGAGTGGATGAGGTGGGGAGAGTTGTGCGAGAGTTTAAGTAATTAGAGTTGAGCAAATTTAAAGTGTGTGGATATAAGGCGAATATGTTCCCAGGTTGAAAGTTGTATACGTAACGATGCCGTTGATCGCGAGGGTCTAGGGCAGTTATTAAACTTGTAATCATGATGACTGAAGCCTCTTGTCTTTGGGTTGGTCTCCATCAGTGAGTGCCAGGCTCTGGCTGGGTAGTGGTGGTGCAGCCCCCTGGCGAGTGGTGGGAAGGGAGGATGGTCATATATAATGTGGGTGTAAAGCGTCAATATAATGTCTTGCCTCCTAAGCAACGTTATGAAGTTGTGTGCACACACGCCCGGGACACCTACTGACCTACCCACAAACTACACAACTGAGCTATTTCGTCTTTATGCTTTTCTCTTGCGCTCTTATTCCACTGGTCCTGGTTTTCTCTAAGTCTTAACGATTTCTTAGCTACATAGTCTTCCTGGCTTGGTGCCTATTTTTTATATCTGTTTTGCGATTTTCTAATTATTTATACATACTGGGTATACAGTATATGTATACTAATCACTACCTCTTGCTTTGCTGGTAAGTTTGATTACCTTGACGCTCTTTTTTGGGGCAAGTTTAATTTCCCGTTGGTGTGGTGCAGGTTGCTTGTGTACTGCAGGTCAACTGATGCTTGTTGACTAATCAACAAATACCCCTCCCGCGTTTAAAAAGAAATGGTATGCAATTTTGTGGCATTTGTATGTACTCATCCAGAGTAATGAGACGCCTTTGAGGCTTTAAAAAAATATATGTAAAAGGTGGATTTTTTTGTTTCTAGATTTTCATATTTCCTTAGAGAATGTATTAGAGCTTGGTAGAACTAACTGCAATAATCCATGCCACTGGAAATGCTTTCCTGATAGTGAAGCTTCGGAAGAAATAGATTCCTTGTGAAGGTCTCCGTAGAAGAAGGGTATCATACACTGCGTTACAACATACAGCATTACATATTATCCATACACGCTTACAGGCTCATGCTCCCCTTATCACTCACTTGACGAAACACAGGTTTATAATGCTGTGTTTTGACACACACACACACGCACTATATATATATAATATATATATATAATATATATATATAATATATATATATATATATATATATATAAATATATATATATAATATATAATATAATATATATATATATATATATATATATATAATATATATATTTAATAATAATAATATTATTATTATAATAATAATGTGTGTATCTACATATACACATATGCAGGGTGACAACACACACATGTAGGGCAACATGACACAACTGCACAAACATTCTGGAGCACAGCCGAGAGATTCATAGTAATTTACTCGTGAAAAAGAGGGGCTTCTTCCAAATCTGCACGCAGAAATAGCTCCTTTAGGAGACCAGGTGGCGTGGCAGGAAGTCTAAAATAGCCCCGTTGAAAAGCAGAGGTGCAATAGGTACGCTCAAAGACACTTGTATCAACACCAAAATTCCTCGACACCCTCCAATTATTTGGAGAATAAGTAGCCGATCCCTCACGATGTTCAACTTAATGCACCTCCAGAAAGTATCTGATCAACCGAACTGTGATTCATACGTCAGACTGTGAGCAGCTGCGTAGAGTTTCCTGGTTGCCCAGACCACCAACCAGGAGGCCTGGTTACAGACTTCCGGAATCATCTTGAGGTAGCGACAAGGTAGGCGTTAACCAAAACATGGCACAAACACTCGCGTGGTTTCACAGTTAATCAGCTATTATTGTAGATAATCGAGTAATGTTTTTGTCGGCGGTAATCAGCTAATGGTGTGAGAGAGCCGGTAATCAGCTGATGCATGATTGCCGTATATCATCTGCCATATGATTATCGTTTACTAAATGAGGTACAGCATGATGCTCTAGAGGAGGGGGGGGGTGTGTGTGTATGGTCAGTCAGTGCTCGTGGTAACTGTGCCAGCGCCATCATTAATGATGTGCTGCTTGTGATTGAAGGTGATTGGTGTTGTAGGTGTGTGGTGGTGGTGATGGAGATTGTGGTTGTCTGGCGGTGAAAGCGGAAGAGAGGATAAGGTGATCCTCAACATTTCTGGCGTGCGTGCTTTATCTTCCCTGGTCGGCACTCGTGCAGGAGGCGCTGACGTTGGGGGGGGGGGGTAGGGATGGCTTTCTGATGGCGACGGGAGGTAGCCCTGAGAGGGAGGGACGCACAGCCACACTAATGCACGCACGCATGCACACGCAGTCATACACATGCGTGTCTTACCTCCAATGACTATGGGGCTTTAGGGGGCTGCTTCGAGAGATGCGAGCAGTCGGGTCGTGTCGAGTGGCTTACTCCCGATGCCGTAGATCACTTCAACTGGGCAGCATTTTGTTTTAAAACTCCCCTATTTATATATTAGGGAGCCGGTCGGCCGAGCGGACAGCACGCTGGACTTGCGATCCTGTGGTCCTGGGTTCGATCCCAGGAGCGGTGAGAAACAATGTGCAGAGTTTTCACCCTATGCCCCTGTTACCTAGCGGTAAAAATAGGTACCTGGGTGTTAGTCAGCTGTCACGGGCTGCTTCCTGGGGGTGGAGGCCTGGTCGAGGACCGGGCCGCGGGGACACTAAAAGCCCCGNGTGTTGCTGAAGGTACACTTTGTGTTGTTGAAGGTACACTTTGTGTTGTTGAAGGTACACTTTGTGTTGCTGAAGGTACACTTTGTGTTGCTGAAGGTACACTTTGTGTTGTTGAAGATACTGTACTTTTGTTAATTAATAATTGTTAAACTAAAATGTAAATACTATAGTGCATGGAAGATACAGTGGTATTACTGTACAGTATGGTCTGTTAGCTGCTAACTTTCTTTTATAGCTATGCATTAGGGATAAAACATTAATTCTTTTTGATATAATAGAATTTGTTTATGCAGATGAAGATCACTATGCAAAGCATATTTTAAATTTATTGCTAACTGGTGTCTTACTTACTCCAGGGAGAAATGAACAAACCATGGGTAACAGAGGGAATGAAAAACGAAATTATGAAGAAGCATAAGTTACACCAGAAGGCCAAAAAGACAAAGAGTAAAGCAGACTGGGATGAATTTAAGGAACAGCGTAATAAGGTGACGACCATGCTGCGGGAAGCCAAGCTGGAATACATAGGAGCACATCCGGAAGAGGTAGGTAGCATTTTGGGTCAATGATCCTGGAACCTCTGGAATAAGTCTAGGGAAGGCATGGTGTGGTGGACCCAACATTAAGATAATTTCTGTGGGAATCATTTGAAGTCCTGTAGAGCCATGGTATGTTGTAAAAAAAACAATTGTAACACTTTCGCATTCTACCATATAAATGTGGCATCTGCTGATTTTACTCAATTTTCATAATGCGTTATTAAGCCACTCGATCCAAAATTTCAAAAACTTTTCATTAATCATTATTTATGCATCATGATGAAACCTGAGCAACTGACATTGGTTATCCATTTTTTTTATGTCTGCTCATGACTAGTCATTGACATGTCAAAGTCAATGATTTAAGCATACTGTATATACTGTACAGTACTAAAAATACTTTTATATGGCAAAATTTAGTAAAGTACAAGCTTTTTATACAGACTAATGCTATTTGATGTCTGCATAGGTGCACAACCAGTTAAAGGAAGAGGGGGGAGCTAGGTACAGCTATCTTGAGGTTATCTTGAGAGGATTTTGGGGCTTAGCGTCCCCGCGGCCCAGTCCTCGACCAGGTCTCCTTTTTGTTACACACCCATAGGAAACAGCCCATAGCAGCTGTCGAACTCCCAGGTACCTATTTACTGCTAGGTAAAAGGGGCATCAGGGTGAAAGAAACTCTGCCCATTTGTTTCCGCTTCCACCAGGGATTGAACCCGGAACCTCAGGACTACGAATCTGAAGCGCTGTCCATTCGGCTGTCAGGCCCCTTCAGCTGGAGGGTCAGCTGGAGGCGAGTTTCATACAACCCACCATACCAACACTGCTAAACATAAGTTTTTGCTGATATTTTATCAATTCCTGCATTAATGTACATTCTGTTTCTCCCATCTTTTGTGTTAATTAGGATAGAAAATCATAGATATATTTGTTTGGTCTAGAAAATGATAAATATTACTGTATATATCAGAAGTTGTGATATACACTCCATAACTTGTTATGATGCACATTTACTGTTATTTTTATCTGCTGGAATTGGAAAAGATGGATGGATGCAGTTTAATATTGATAAGTGTAGCATTTAAACACAGGGAATTGTAATTGTTACCAGGTATTGGCTGAACAATGCTGGAAAGTCTTGGTAATCTTAACCTTTAAAGTGCTGCTATTGTGATTCTTTTGTCCCCATGGTAATGTTATCATCATATGTTGATTTGAGTTAATATTACTTATTTTTAAACAAATTATGTTAATGTGGTTATAATACAATTACAGTATATGGATGTACTGTATTGTAATGGAGTTGACAAAGACCCATAACAAAATTGTCGTTTGTAATTGCTTACTATGCAATGAGGATATCGTTTACTAGTGGCTTGCAGTTATCAAATCACAATTTGGTGTTTCCTGCATGTGTTTGAATGCATTTCTGGATGGCAATTGCAGCAAAGGAGTAAGTTGCAAGATTCTTCCTTTGAACTCTTGCTGGAGCAGGCTTACATATGTTTTTGTGTGTTACGTTCTAGGCCTATATACGGTACTGTTACTTTTTGTAAATTATATTTAAATAAATTCTGTTGATCTACACATTGCATAAACTAAAATGGAACAATGAACATATGAACCATCTTATCTTGAATATCACAGCCCCTTCATTTACGTGGCTAGTCGACAAATTTACATTGCTGTGAATCCATGGACCCAATACCCACAGAACCAAAAAAAGATTTATTGGTCAGCTTGATCTTTTTCAGTAAGGTGTTCTCGCTGGTCCATGGCTGGCTAAGTGTGCTTTCCCACTTTCTCATATGGGTGTCTTTTTGCTGCTACTGGATCCATGTTGTGTGTGATCTGATTTCCATTTGATGGAAGGTGTCATCTTTTTTCTTTACTGGGAGGGGGGGAGGATTTGTTGCTGTGGCACCCTCCTTTCAGCTGCATTGACCCTTCCTTGGCTGGGGGCTTTTGTGTCCAACTCTCCCTGTTCTGGTCAGTTTCCATGGTGTCCTTGCTAGAGGTGTTCGTCCTTTACTGTGTTGGGGGATTGTGAAGTTTTTGTGCGTCTGTTTCCCTCAGGGCCTTGCAGTCTGGCTTTCAGATTGCACCCTTGTTGTTTCTGTACCTCTTCCATGGAAGGGACTCTGTTCATTTACTTTATCTCTGAGGGCTGGTCTTTGAAGGCAGCCCCCCCCACCTCTGGCCTCTCAAGCCAGGGCCTAGTTTCTTTGGCTTTGCAGGCCAGGGCCATTCCTCTGGTCATGAATGAACCTGTTTGCTTCCACAGAGTCCTGTAGTTACGTTGTTTGGGCTTGAACTCACTCTTTGACTTAGCGTGAACCCTTTTTTTGGACCCTGGACCTTCTGGCCCACTCGTTGCCGTGGCCTTGCGGCATATTTAATGTGTAGTCTTCCGGCTATTTTCCATCGTGTTGTGCCTTACGGCATTTGTGAGAAATTCAATTATACCTCAGATATATGCAGCATTTGATCATTCCCCAGGATGTGACCCACAACAGTTGACTAACTCCCAGGTTCCTAATCATTGCTGAACAGAGGTGAACAGAGGCATTGGATGTAAGGAGACTTGCCCATACGTCTCGCCCTGCCTGTGGCTTCCAGCCTGTGATGTGGTTTCTGATTCATGTGGTGTATGCAAAAAGCTCATTTTTCCTTACCAAGATGGGGGGGGGGAAGGCTGGCTGGCTTAACTTGGGTGGGAAGGCTGGCTGGCTTAACTTTTCCTCTTTTTCCCAGTCCGGCTGCTTACTCTTGTGTTAGATAGGGTTCCTTAGCAGGCCACATTTGCGTGCTTACATGTTGTTGGATCTGCTGTAGTTGCTGTTTGTTTTTTCCACCCTTTCCATTCTCAAGGTTCAATTTATCTTTCTCTCTCTCCAGTGGTGTACTGTCAGCTTTATTCCTTATAACAGACAGGAAGACCCCATTACACACATGGGTCTCAACTCATCATTGATACCCCCAAAGAGCAGTGGGGGTAGGACAAAAATTTTCTCCATACTCGTCTCACGACCTGCTGTTCCATCTCTTGTAGGCTTTCCAGCCTTCAGCACAGCTGTAGAATGTAGACAACCACCAACAAGCATATAATATACTGGGGTACTTGTTACTGCACTCAGTGATACCTTTTGAATTTGCACCTGAACACAAAGGGATTCAAATTTAACCTCTGTATCTTAAGAGAGGCTATACTGACTTACCTTGTTATCTTGAGATGATTTCGGGGCTTAGTGTCCCCGCGGCCCGGTCCTCGACCAGGCCTCCACCCCCAGGAAGCAGCCCATAGTAGCTGTCAAACTCCCAGGTACCTATTTATTGCTAGGTAACAGGGGCATCAGGGTGAAAGAAACTTTTTGCCCATTTGTCTCCGCCTCAACCGGGGATCGAACCCGGAACCTCAGGACTACGAATCCGAAGCGCTGTCCACTCAGTTGTCAGGCGCCCTTGCCTTACCAACAACTTACTCTATATTATTTCAAAGAGTAAGTCATCAGCATTGAATTTTGGGTCTCGTCTAGTCTCCAGAGCTGGCCTGTAGTCAGATGTTTCACACTCACTTGGAGACGAGTCCAGTGGTACAGATATTTCATCAAAGTTAATAGCATCCTTCCACAACATTCCCACAGTGTGTATTCCATGTCTAAATGAGCTCTGTCAGTCAAGTATAGGTGAGAGGCAGAGAGTAGTAAAGAAAATAATTGCTCATAAAACTTCTACTAAAATAGCTTTGACAAAATATAAATACTGTATGAAAATAATAGCCTTACTAGACTGAAAATCATTACACATTAAGACTAGTTTGAATAGGCTACTATAGCAGCTGAATTTAACTAGAATTACACTTCTGAGCAATGATGGTGGATCAACAAGCCATAATGTATCTTGAGGTTATCTTGAGATGATTTCGGGGCTTTTATTGTCCCCGTGGCCCGGTCCTCGACCAGGCCTCCACCCCCAGGAAGCAGCCCGTGACAGCTGCCTAACACCCAGGTACCTATTTCACTGCTAGGTAACAGGGGCATAGGGTGAAAGAAACTCTGCCCATTGTTTCTCGCCGGCGCCTGGGATCGAACCCAGGACCACAGGATCACAAGTCCCGCGTGCTGTCCGCTCGGCCGACCGGCTCCCTAAGGTGCCGGGAGGAGTGCCTACTATTTTTTTTAAGATATTATCTGTTTACTGGAGACGTGAGGAAGCAAATGTTAGCCCAGTGTGCTCATGGGACTTTTAAATCCTAAGTTACACCCAAAAATCCTTCATCACTGTGCACATGACTCATGAAGCAACCCTGGTCGCTGTGCACACATCAAGGGAAATTGACTTTTTGCAAAAGGTTCCAAGAAACCTCTCAATGAACCACCTACAAGGGGTTGTCCATGATACCCATGTTTGTCCATGTTTGTCCATGTCTTGTTTTGTAGGACAAAACAAGATATGCAGTTTGATGACCAAACCACACATCAGAAAACAACGACATTTTTGTTCTGTCTTGGACTATTATCAAGTTGTGTAACCATTATCAAGCCCACATGATTTGATAATGGTCCAGGACAGACTGAAACGCCATCATTCCTCAATTTTCTGATGTTTGGTTTGATCATCATAGCTTCTGCCGTAGTATTGTGACTCATTGTCTGCAGATGCTTTTTCACCTATAGGGCTATAACTCCATAGAACTGCCTACCTGCTGAAACCATAAATGCCAAGGTATTACTTCAGTTCAAAATCCAGTTTGAAAAAATCCTCAGGAACAATGGGGGACTTTATGACAAGCTGTCAGCATCAGGTAAATTAAAGTATATAAGCTTATGTGAACTTAGTGGCATCTTGCACATGCAATATTGTTTAACCAGTTTATTTGTACTTGTTGTAAAGAACACAAATTTTTTAAATTTTTATTTCAAATTCAATGTTTTAACCATGCCATACAAATAAGTTAGCAAATGGAAAATGAGTACAGTACTGTATAAATATCATGTGTATCACAAAGCAACGTTGATTAAATGGGGTTCTTATTTTGAGGTTATTTTGAGGTGATTTC
Organism: Procambarus virginalis; assembly: GCA_020271785.1. Lineage (NCBI taxonomy): Eukaryota > Metazoa > Arthropoda > Malacostraca > Decapoda > Cambaridae > Procambarus > Procambarus virginalis. The sequence goes on along the minus strand of WNGS01001312.1, from coordinate 4,647,557 downwards.
AGGGCTTAGCGTCCCCGTGGCCTGGTCCTCGACCAGGCCTCCTTTTTGTTATACACCCCATGAAGCAGCCCGTAGTATCTGTCTAACTCCCAGGTACCTATTTACCACTAGGTAACAGGGGCATCAAGGTGAAAGAAACATTTTGCCCATTTGTCTCTGCCTCCACCGGGGATCGAACCAGGAACCTAAGGACTACGAATCCGAAGCGCTATCCACTCAGCTGTCAGGCGCCCAAATTTGGTTAATTTGTGGATAAATTTGCACAAGAAAATGTGCACCATCGCCAGAATGCGAAAGTGTTATGGGGGATATTAAGGGTGAATTTAAAAACACACAGAAATTCTGCTATATATTGTCTGATGTCAATGTTTCTCAAGATTTGTTGGGAAGGACAACTGTATATATTGTGCAGTAGTTGTGTCTTGACATGATTATACAGTTACATCTTAAGGGTACCCACCATCCTTCTCCTATGACTTGGTCATCGTTGGGGTGGAGGAGAAGCAGCGAGACAACTTGTATATGAGGTGATGTTGTCACTGATCATTAAAATAGCTATCATTAGCCGATTAATAATTGTCACTTAGACCACACATGACATCTTCTCTCCTAAAGTTTCCTGCCACTTGGAAAGTTTTCTTTGAACTATTGAGAACATCACCTTGTGAGCTGATTTGTGGGAACCGATTTGTGGGATTGTCAAATTATAAGTTTTGCCTGAACCACTGATGCATGAGCTGAATTGCTCTTTGTCATTTGGGTTTAATGATTTACTTTAATTTAAATGAAGTTAATTGTTCTTAAAAGTGCCTTAAATTTATAGGCTTTTTCTAAATCAAAAGTAATTCATTATTAGTCTTCAAATCTTCAGCCACGTTATTGTGACTCATCGTCTGCATAATTCATTATTAGTACAAAGTCTTCAGATTCTCAGCATGAAGCTGTATTGCTTAACTCACGTGTTGTAATCTCAGTTTGCTTTAAAGACAAAATTTTTGTGGTTGTGTTGGTTGTGATGTAAGTGGTCCCTCATGCTGCTCTTTTGGTAGTGGACCAGGCCCAGGCCCAACCACGCCATATTAACATTATATTTCACACAATTTACAGGATGTGGATAAAATATTGGCGGAAGCAGCCATGCAAGGCAACATTAAAGATGAGGAAAATAAAGGGGAGGCGTCAGCCACTAGTGAAGCTAATGCGGACAGTTCGGACGCCCCCGAGGGGGATGGGGCAAAACCCCAATCCATGGACCAGGCAGAGGAGAACGGGGAGGATTTAGTGGATCAGAAAGAGTTAAACACCGATGTACCAATGGCTCCCCTTGTCCCAGAAATAGTGGGGGACATAAAATCGGAGAGCAAAGGGGAGAGCCAAGTGGATGTTAAAGCACCTGGTCAATAGGCTCTGAGCCGTGACCTTCACCCACCCTGCCACTTTGTGCTGCTATCATAGTAGCTAAAAACTACTTTATATTCAATCTGTATTTTTGAAATAGTGTTATACTCCATACTTTTTAGACTTAGAAAGTAAATGTTTTTAAGAAAAAAAGTTTAAAAATCAGTCTTGCTCTAAATTTCTATTTATATGACTGTGTTCACAAATAATGAATTTATTTTAAATGTCCAGATAAAGTCATTCATTTTTAACTTAAGGTTATGAGATCTTGTATCAATATCTCTTATATGATTAGTGAATTTTTTGTGCAATTGAGACCATTGGCTCATCATAAATATGTTTTCAAGTAGGTTAAGGAAATAAATTTATAGTAAATGACATGGGTGTTTAAATACAAAAGAAAACAGTAGCATGCTTATGGCAGTACATGCCTCTCAGTGGCTCAGTTTTCACACCTTTTAAAAGGTTGCATGACAAGTTGAAAACACATAATATAGATCACAAGATCCTATGAATTGTAATTAGTAAAATCTTTCGTTCATGCAACCTTAGTGGCGACTACTTCACATTGTCTAATGGAAGAGAACTTGTGTCACGAGGCAAGTGTCACACACAACCCGCACAAGTGGACCTTCCAACTCATCCCAGCTCACGATGAACTTGTCTCTACCCAGCCTATGCTTTGTCTCCCGTCTCCCTGTGGTTCTAGACTTGTGGCCATTGCTTAGGGTGATGTCAGGTCCTGGATCACATGTTCCTCTGGATGACATATCCTCTCCTCTCTGGACTAAGGCATTGTCAAATCCCCGGGGCTGATACACTTGACTCATCTTGCAGGCTACGGCATCAGTGTTCCAGCTCATTTCTCACCTTATTATTTCCATCACTTTTATTTTTGTTATTTTAGTTAATTTTCAATTCAATTAGTAAGCACTGGTTTACAAAACCATGTCACCTATGTGCTGTAATTAATTTTTAATTCTTAAATTAATTTTATGTATCAGTTTAGTGCAAAAGTGCACAAATATTCAAGAATGTAACCTCCCTCACTAGAATATTGTGCACACGGTGACATGGGTTGATCACTATCATATAGTGGCATAACAAAAATATGCCCCCAAAACTATCAAGAATCTTAGCTGCCGGAATCAGCATCGGTCTGTGGCTCAGCAGGTAAAGTTACCCATCAGCTCTTGGCTGACTTGTTTCACCAGCTTTATGCTGATCATGTTGTTCTCAGTACAGTACAGTCTTGTGTGTTATCTCTTGTTAAAAGTTAACCAAGTAAAAATTTAATATTGCTCAAGAGTAACAGTGCTCTGTGTACAAAATTTAATGTGCTATAAATCGATTTTCATACTTAATTGTCTTGCAAAGCCGTGACAAAATTGCTCAGTAGACATAGCCTAGCCAGTGTGGAATGTTAGAGTATTTGTATGGTAAGTTGGTTGTGGAGCTATTGCCAAAACTGTTTAATGATACCTAGTGTTATCTCTACAGTGATCCACGTGTGGCACTAGCATCAATCATCTGCTGGGTGGTAAACCATCTAGACGTTCCAGACGAGAAGGGGAACCTCGACTTCCGAACCTCCTTGATGGACTCGGCTGCTGGCTTCAAACTTTGTCATCAGCTACAGCAAGAGATAATACAGTAGTTAAGGGATGGGTCAGAGCATCTATCAGCAGCTTAAAACCTTTTAGCTAAAAGGGAAGCTCGGAAGACAGTATGGAAGGGGACTGTCCTGCATATATTTCAGCGTGCCATAAGAATGCAGTATGTACAATATTTTGTTTTTCCATAATTTTGAATTTTACTTTGTTTAATACCAATTTGACAGGGCATTCATACAGTATTTTCAATAGCTATATTTATTTAAATTTCAATGATAAGTGTTTATGAACCAATAAATTAGAGCACATCTAAAGGATAAAATAGATATTTTGAACTGTTGCTGGTCTTCATAATAGGTTGTAATGCTGATAATAGGGCAGGGTTTTAAGATGACATTTGTCATATTAATTGGAGCAACAAGGTGACGGGAACCAGCAATGAGGGAACTCCCAGCTATGTACCCTATCCCTGTAAGGGGAGTACCCTCATCGCTGGTTCCAGTCAACTCGTTGCCCTAATTGATTATTCATCGGTACATTATGTTAGTGCGATTGCTTTGTGTATTTAGTACACTATGGTAATAATTCAATGAAATTTGAAGAGATAGTCGACATGTACTACGGTAGCTGTGTATTGCGTGTGCCAAAGGTTTAAAATTGTGGTGTGCATTATTACTTGACTGTTAAAGGTACATGATATATCTAGTATTTAAGAAATGCTGTTTGTATGGAAGATAAAAAATAAATGTTTGGGAGGACAGAGCATTAAATGAAAATGGGGAAATAGATAAAAGAAATATTGTCAGATTATGATGATAGTCATTAAAAAAAAAAAAGAGTACTGCATAGTGAAACCCTATTTAGCTTTTATTAATAGCTGCACTGCCCAAGGGTTAACTGATACTGATGGTGCAGTATCAGTTTGACATAAAACTGTGTAAAGAACAGGAAAGAATACTTGAGTACTGACCAGTCCTGTTAAAAGAAGTAATTTAATAGATATTGAAGGCTCCGTATATGTCATTGATTTTGCAGGTACTGTACTGTATTTGAAGATGTGTGCCTATTATACTGTAAAGCACTAAAACATAAATGTGTGCCTATTATACAAGACTGAAATAAAAGTTGTTTCAGTACTGTGTACAGTATTGTAGGAATTTTGCTAGAACCAGCAAGCCTTTATCACCCATTAGTTGAAATTGGGACCTTGGCAACTGAGATATATAGTATGGTATATAATTGGCAATTTTAGTACGGTATATAATTGTTACTGTATAATATTTATATGTTTTAATCATCTGGTAAATATACCATAAATATTAGCACCAACTGGCAACTCTTGGGACACAAACTATCTAATTATATTTCTGAGCATTTTTTTTTACTGCTCTCGGGGTATATACAATGGGCAACTGTTCAATATAGTCAGGAACTAACGCTTGGCACTAGTGCCACAGTGACTATAGCATAACTGCAGGGTCAGACAAAGGGGTTCACTGAAGAAGAAATGAATCCTGCCAAGATTAGTTGCTGATGACTTTGAGGGAAGAGGAGAGTAAAAGGGGAATGTTGATTGGTGCACATGGCGAGTGAGCACGAACAGTGCATGGGGGGTATGGTTACGGGAGAAGACTGGGTGGAAGTGGTTTGTAGGGAGGGGGGGGGATGTATTTGTATGTACTGTATATGGCAGTTCACGCAAGCACTGTACACCTGCTGTTGTGGATGCGATTTAACTGCTTGGATGTGGTAATGCTTGTTTTAACAGTGATGTTACTTGATATGTAGTAGTGTGAATTATATAATGAATGAACAAGTGATATCTTTAATTTTAATTATCTATTGCTAACTTTCACCATATTACACCATTTTTCTCTGGGCTGATGGCTCTCCATCCCATGAATGTGGGCTAACATGGTTATGATGAATTAAATTGGCTCATTGGTTTCAGTCTCGAGTTCATGGGCAGTAGTTTTTGGCTTTCCTGGTACAAGCTTTGTTACTAGGAAAATGATGGTCAAGTCTGAATCACGCCCTTGATTTTTCCTTGTCCGGGAATAGACTGTCAGGGCTCATCTTTACAATTGATGTTCATATTTCAGGTTTCTTCTGTCTTCCCTGACTGGTTAGGGGTATTTTTGTTTTAAACAACCACAGTATATTTTCTATGGTTTATTACTCCAGGGTGCCTGCTGTTTGTAATTTTGGATTTTTTGGATTATATGGATTGTTACATTGGCAAGCACTTTTATATCAAATTTCAAAATATTTGGATGGATTTTGGAATTATGGGCTAGAGTTAATTAAGGTGCACATTATCATATAAGTTGACCAAACCACACAAGAAAATGAAGAGACGACGGCATTTCGGTCAGTCCTGGACCATTCTCAAGTCACAATCGACTTGAGAATGGTCCAGGACGGACCGAAACCTTGTCGTCCCTTCACTTTCTAGTGTGTGGTTTGGTCAACATATTTCAGTCACGCTATTGTGACTCCTTGTCTGCATTATCATGTAGTGTGTAATATGCACTAATCATTGGGTCTGCTGTTGCATGGGGTCTAAATGCACAGGTTTTGCAGTAATGTCTATGCAAATTGAGGACCGCCTGTAGTGGTTTCTCAAGTGATACACATACCCACTGTAAGATCTTTGGCCTTGTTTTTTCCCAATTAAGATGGTAGGTAATTACCTTGCATTACAAAAATTGAGTGCTACATCCTATTTCCTTTTCTCTCTCGTGTTCATCTGCCATTGGCAACATAATTTGCAATTAGTTCATGAACCATATTTAATGTCATAATTGTTTGTATTTTTACAGATGACTATGGATCACGGTCAGAAGATGACGGTATCAGCAGGATAAGTTTTTCCTTGTACTGTAGTTTGAAATACAATAAACAAATTTTATATCCCTTTTTGTATTTTATTACCACTAAATAATACCTAGTTAACAATTAAAATAATAAACTGTCAAGTACCTAAAGGGTACTTGTCGAAACAGGTGTTACAAGACTGCTAAGATCAGTATTGCAATTCCCTTTAAAAGTTTCCATTCATACATGTACAGTACTTTGACCAATGCCCATGTTTTAAGTCGTGTCTCGTACTTCGCAATCTTTTTCCCTAAAAGAAAAGTACGTTTGCAGGATTGTGTCTGTACATCTGCAATGCATTCATTTGTATTGTTACCTCTGGAAAGTTCAGATTTTGTAAGTCCCAAACCTGTAAAGTGAAAGTTTATCCCCTTTTTTCCCCCCATTTCCTGTTCCAAAACTTTTTCCTTTAACATTTTCACCAACATTAACTCTACTGTTCTTTGTATACATATGTTGAAACATGCTGGAGCTTGTATATCCATTATAATAATTGATAAAACCTTTGTGCCACCTTTTCCCAGATACAAGTAGTTTTAATACAGAACTTGAGCATTTCAAATCATATAAAATTCATCATTTCATGAATGTTTGTTACTGTAGCCATTTCTTGAAGTGCCATCATGGCTCTGGAGTTTATCTAGTTGTGATGCATTTTCAACATTTAGTTTTATCTCGGTTGTTTTATGCAGTACAGTACCTGCTAAGATAAAGTTTTGCATAGTTCCCAGTTATACTGGTGTTACCTCATGGCCTAGTAGACACTACTGCTTAGAAAATACTCATACCTTCTTCAAGAAGTACACCAACCAGGCTGTGGTGAGTATGTGGGCCTGCTGGTTGCTCCAAGCAAGAGCCTGTTGGACCAAGCTCTCACAAGTTAAGCCTGGCCCCAGACCAGACAAGAACTCGGAACCCCATCTAGGTACATACCCATTCTGTTTTTCCAAAGGCATTTGAAATTGGGTAAGAGGAGGCATTGAGGATGATTCCTATTAACATGCAATTAGGAAAAATATTGACAGGATAAAGGACTAAAGCTCCAGGACAGCATTTAGTCCAAAAATGGCAAAGTAGTTAACTGATAAAGTTTTTGCTACTAAAGCTCCTATTCAGAAAACCCTATGGCAAAAACTAAGTGTCCAAAGACTGGAAATATATGAACTTTACTTTTACCTCCAAGAAAGGCAGAAGCAGCAGAAACCTACAGACCAATCTGCCCAACCTCATACACCTGCAAGCTGAGGAAGGAGAAAAGGAAATCATTCATCATCTCGCAACACAATCTTGTAAATGTATCATAACTAGGTTTTGTCAACAACAAATCCTGCCCAGCAAAGCTACTCAAGTTTCTGGAAACAATAACTAGCTAGTACTGTACACACACCGAAGATTCCCAATCAACATAGTATAAATTTACTTGTATGAGGCTATTGACATGTACCACATGAAAGACTTCCCCCAAAGCTACCCATAGATCCATTGGTAAAAAAAAATACTGTAATGAAATAGATGAAATAGGAAAGCTTTCATAAATGGAATAATTTCAGACAAGGAACATTGTGCAGAGCACCAAAAGAATCCAGTCAAGAGGCAACCATTTGCAGTGAGGCACTGTGAAGCATGTCTAAGAAAACACAGCAGAATACACTTCTAGAAGAGCAGGTGCTGGCCCTAGTGAGAAGAATGGCCTCTGCCGGCTCTTTTCTCTAATGTGTGTTGTGGGTGCCAGATAACACTGGATAACTGAAGAGTGGGCTCGACTGTAATACTGTATACATCAATGATATCACAAACCAGATCATTGTAAAAATAAGACCTTACATGTATGACAACAATAAACATCAGTTACCAAAGAATGCACAGCCTTGCAATATTGAAAAAGATAAATGTGAGGTCAATCACAGAAAGCTGCAGGAAAAGTCAACAAAATCTTAGGAATAAACAGCTGTTCTATAGTATAGGTGCCAAAAAAATATTGATAAATGTGACTGCATTGAACATACAAATTTTTAAAAGCATTTCAATATTGCTTATTTATTTTTCAAGAAAAAATTAAAATGTGCACAAGTGTATATAGCCATAAAAAAAAAAAAAAAACAATTTTCATATTTTTTTTCCAATAGGTAATTTGCAAAGCAGAGAAATGCACACGGTTAAAGTAATTATCGTCTTGAGCGGTGTTCATCATTGATACATCAGGTTAGGTACAATTAACTCTCTTTTAGCATACACACACAGTATATTTAAGCAAAATAATGAAGTACAGTATATCCATTTGCCTTTATCAGATTATAATAAGATCCTTATGGTCTGAGTAATGAGATTAATATGTAGTGAGAAAATAACTGACAAATATTTCACAAAATACATTACAATAAATTTACATAAAAGAAACATTTTGGTCATCTGCATCATACATAGCAAACACATCACCAAGCATTTCAGCAGGAACCTCTGATTTTCTCAGTTGTAGTGAGTAGCAAGCTTCTTCCACCTTGTGCAAACTAGATCTGAACACCATCATTTTGTGGTAAAGTTCTTTGGCTGGAATATAACCTAAAGATAAGAACCCTCCATGCATTTTTTTTAGGACATTACAAATTTTAAAACACATTTCAAAGTCCCCTGTACTAACACACTTGATACAGAAACGCATAAGTTCCCCTGTGAGGTCAGCAATACCAAGTATGTATTCCTTGGCTTGGACGAGAACACTGATGGGTATTATGTCGGTCTCATTTTCTTGATTACCAAAAGTCAATCGTTGCTGAACGTCGTTGTGGCTGATGATGGTTTCGGTGAGCAAGAAGAAGTGGAATGACAAAGCTTCTATGTACTCTTGGATGCCTAAAATATAGATGAAATATTATTAGAATATTATAATACTGTACTACTGCTTGGCTTAGACTCTGTAATAAGTATCTCTGGGAGTTTGTATTAACTACTGATGTGGTTTAGACCTGACCAAATGTAAACTTTCAGCAAAATTATTTGCACAACCTGCATCGATAAATGATTTTAAGAGAAAACTCTATACCAAATGTTTAAGAAATGTGTATTTATTTCATTCAAAATTATCTATTACCAGAAATTTTAACCAATTATTTCCCAGTTTGCTAACTGCAGGTAATGCATGCAGGCGACTGTAAACTTTTACCCCCGTCCACTAGACGAGTGTGAGGTGTGATGGGCAAATTATAATTTAATGTAATTGGCTCAACAAACTTTCACTCAGTGTTACTGCCTCTTGAGGTCATGGTGATGATAGTTTGACAAACTTTGAAAGATACTGTTGGTTTATTTATGTTAACAAATTATGTAACTAGCTCATTAGTGCTGTAACATTCTTAGCTAAACAAATTTTGGGGATCAGTTCTTGTACTATTATGTGCCTCTAACCTTTTTCCATTACTACTCACAAGATGGTATAGAGTGCATAATACGTTAACAAAACTAATAGTAACGAATGATACACAATATCAGAGACAAGATTCTGATTTGCAGAATTAGGGAATGTTCATAACAGATTCTATACTTTTACACCAAAATTAGACATTCATGAAGGGGGGTGATATTCAACATGATACTGTATGGTAAAGTATGAAATAATGTATTTGAAAATCATATAAATTAAATATACAGTACTGTATAAAGATTGCAAGTTAAAAAGAGTAATATAAAGTTAACAATAAGAAAAATAAAATACCTGAGTGATCCCCCCTTCCTCACCCCCAGCCATTTATCCTCCCCCTCTCCAACCACTTGAGCTGGATGGTAGAGTGACGGTCTTGCTTCATGCAGGTCGGCGTTCAATCCCCGACCGTCCAAGTGGTTGGGCACTATTCCTTCCTCCCCGTCTTATCCCAAATCCTAATCCTGACCCCTTCCAAGTGCTACATAGTTATAATAGCTTGGCACTTTCCCCTTGATAATTCCCTCCCTCATCCCCCCCCTCTGTCTATATAAATATTGCAAGATGCATAACGAAAAAAGAAATGTAAAATATATCAAGCCTGCCCTAATTCCCTTGTTTGAAACATAACAAATGTTTTCCTATTTATATTACTGTACTATAATTATTGTACATAGTAATTTTTAATGTAGAACACATTCTCTATTTCATCTACTGTACTGTATATGTGATGGAGAAATAGTTGGAGTACTCTGGCATTGTGCAGCATCATGTATAAATGTGTTTCATTGAGACAGTTATGAAAAATAACCCAACTCTGGGACACCTGTGATACACATCCGTATTTTGCACATACAGTACTGTACTGTATAACATTAAGTTTGATCGACATGAATCTGCTCTACATAAGGCAACTCATGGGACTACTGTCCTTCATTACATGACAATACTGTACAGTCTATGAAGAGGAGGTTTTCAAGTTCATTAGAACAAGTACCATGGAAGAAATAATAGAAGACTGAGAGATGTAACTTTGCAGGTGATCAATGATTCAAAATTACAAGTGAATCAATGGAACTGATTAAACAAATAGCATTTGAAATTCTATGGAAAAGAGAGGGAAAAGGTGAATAAAGTAAAGCATTGGATATTTGGTTGTCAGACCTGAGGTGTAAGCATTGACGAACTGATGGGGATCTTCATCTCTAAGTTCCATTGCAATATGTTTCAACAGCGCCTGTTCAACATCTCGCAGATCATTGGCAGCAGACGTAAGCACATGTTCCTTTTCGTCATCCCCTAACCTGAAAATACAGATAAAGGTAATTTTTTTTAGTACAAGAGTTACAGTAATGTATTTAAATTTCACAATGTACTACTCCAAAGCTATATGAATTGTTCTTATTAAAAAGTTTAAAGAATTAAAAAAAACGAGTTCAATACTGGATATAAATACAGTATGTGTGAGAAATATAATGAGATGGTGTTGATATGAAGAATACTGTATATGTAAGAGGCAAATAGAAAACTCCTTATAAAAAGTTAATGATAGGTAGGGATATGATAGACCATGAAAGAGATGAAGCAATGGACAAGTTGACAAGTTTATTGTCTGTACCTTTCTTCATGGACAAGCATGTTATAGTAATATCTTGAGGAATGACATACGGTCATCAATGATAATGACGTACACTAATACAATATACTATGTTAATTTTGGGTATACTTACGTGTTAAAATGCAAGAAGTAGGGCAAATAATTCCATCTAGTGAGCAGAAGTCCAGTTATTTATATGACTTCCCCACAACACTATTCTTATTAAGTGACAGTATAAATATCATGATCATTAGCTCTTGTGAAAAGATATACCTTCAACTGGGACTTAAAACTGAACAGACTCTCAAGTCTTAACACAGGCAACTGGCTAATAATCAAGGATTATAATATAAAAATATACTTTTACAGCAAATGATCTTTCTGTAACACTATGATGTAAGTGAAATGATCTCACCCAAATATTTGGGTCAATTAAACTTAACAGCCTTGAATGTTAGTAAGCACAGTTTAAGCTAAAAAATATTACAAAAATTACAAAATTCATTCTAGAGGAAACATGAATTAATGAAGACCTTGATGTTCTCCCTATTAAGAAATTTTCTAATGGCATAGAAATTATGAATGTGAAAATTCAACCTGTCATCCAAAACTTTTAGTACCTATAGTTACAAATACAGAATATGTGCACCAATTACTTGTGACACCCAAATGTTTATGGAATGAATTGTGAGCTCTCATTTATAAGATGGGCAATACCAGCAAAATATAATAAATAAAATTAAAAACAAAAATAAGCAATTATAGGCAATGTCAGCTGGAGCTAACATCAAAGAACACTGCACTAAGTTTCACCCTGGAATTCTTTGAAGGGAAAAGATGATCCTCTTGCTGCGAACTGTGACATCTCTGCTCGTCTTGTATATTCTTTCATATTTGTCATTCTTCTCGTCGAGTGCCTTGGAATAACCACGAAAGAGTGTCATAAGTGGAGTGTCATGGCTGGTGTCTGGGGGTTCCTTTACATTCCTGCGCCCTTGTTCACCTACTGACCCTCGCACCTCAGACATGACAACTGTGCCTGGTGATGCCACTGCTGCTGAAAATATTAATGTTGAAGTAATTTATACTGTATGATTTTTTGGGGTTTTACTATGCAGTATATGAACATTTATGCATAACATGTATGCATGTATACACACACACACCAATTTTATGTACCAATTTCACAGCTAGTGAAATGGTACATAAAAACAAAGCAACAAAATCATTAGAGGAAAGGGGAGTGAAGAACAAAGGGAGAGGGAACATGTTCCTGAAAATTGTATATACTACCAACATAGATGGAGCGAGATAAAAAAAATATTGGAGCTGAAGGATATAAATCAGCTTAAGGTCCCAGATACTGTCGCACTAACAGAGACCAAACTTGAAAAAAATATTTTAAATGAGGTCGTATTCCAAAGGGGTTACTCAGTTTGGAGACATAACAGAAAAACTAGGAAGGGGAGAGGAGTGGCTGCGCTAGTGAAAGAACACCTGAAGGTAAGAGTTAATAATTGAAAACCCTCGAGAAGTTGACATAATGGCATTGTAGGTCTGCAATCAGGATGATAAACTGATAATCGTAAATGCCTACAGCCCACCAGCAAGTAACACATGAACAAAGGAGGAACTGGATAAGAAACGAGAGGGCCTCATAATGGTCATGAGAGAGATTATAGTAAAAGCAGATAAAGATTAATCACGATTGTTGGTACTGAGGAACTTCAACTTTAAAGCAATAAACTGGGAAGCCAACGAAGCAAGAACAGAGGACATTTGGACAGGCAGATTTGTAAACCTCATTCTGGAGACATTCATGTATCAACATGTCATGCAGGCTACAAGAATGTGGGAAGGGGATGATCCGTCAGTACTGGATCTAATATTCACCAGAAAAGAAGATATCTGACATCCAGTACCTTCCTCCCTTGGGAGAGAGTGATCATGTCCTGTTGAATATTATGCTTTGCGATATAATCTAAAAGAGACTGAGTACATTAAAACAGTTGATAAACTTGATTTCAAGAAAGGACACTACGGGGAACTTAAAAAAATTTAACGAGTTTAACTGGACAGACTTGTTGCAGGGCAAGGAAGTAAATAAGATTTATGCCAAATTTTGCAAAATATATGATGGAGGCACACAAACATTCAAACCAAAATAGATGCAGAACCAGAAAACAAGACTGGTTTAACAAAAATTGTGAGAGGGCCAGAGAGGAAAAAACAAGAAAATAGGTTCAATATAGGAAGAGGCCTAACCCACAAACATACCAGCATTACAAGCAAGCAAGAAACAATTACACAACAGTGAGGAGAGAAGCAGAAAGGAACTTTGAGAAGGGTATAGCAGACAAATGTAAAATTGACTCAGGCCTTTTCTATAAATTCAATAAAAACAAGCTGCAAGTAAACGATAAAATCCAGAGACTGAGAACGGGGAACAGGACTAGTGAGAATGAAAAACAAATGTGTGAAATGCTAAATGAACAGTTCCAAAGTGTATTTGTACAAAATGAGGATTTCATAGAACCGAACATAATACCAATTCCAGAGCAAGCCATAGAATACACAGAGATATCTCAAGATGAAGTGGAAAAATTACTCAAGGGGCTAGGAAGGAATAAAGCAGTTGGACCAGATGGAGTTTCACCTTGGGTGCTGCAAGAATGTGCAACTGAGTTGAGCATTCCACTCCAATTAATATTCCAGACATTCTTATGCACAGGAATCTTAGCAATATATGGAAAAAGGCATAGTACCAATCTATAAAAATGGTAGTCGAGAGGAACCTCTAAATTAAAGACCCATATCTTAACAAGTGTGGTAGAAAAACACTAGAAACAATAGTTAAAACCAAACGGATTGAACAACTAGAGAGTACAGGTAATGACATAATAACGGACAAACAGTATGGATTTTGAACAGGAAGATCCCTGGGTAACAAATCTACTTAGTTTTTATTATAGAACCATACAGATATATACTGTACAGGAAAGAGATGGGTTGGGTTGACTGTGTCTACTGGACCGAAAAAAGGCTTTTGATAGAAAATCCCACACAAGAAGCGGTTTTGGAAACCGGAACATGTGGGGGAGTGACAGGGAGATACATCGTGGCATGGATGAAAGAACGTTCTAACTGAACAGACAGATAGATGGCTAAGTAATCAAGAGCTGACACAGGGGCGGCGTGTGGGTAGCCTGACAAACAGGGGGCTGTGTAGCTGACACAGGAAGCTGGTGTAGCTGACACAGGAAGCTGGATGGAGCTGTGACACCAGGAAGCTGGTGGAGCTGTACACAGGGGGGGGCTTGATGAGCTGAAACAGGGGGGTCGGTTGGAGCTGACACAGGGGGGCTGGTGGAGCTGACACAGGGGGGCTGGTGGAGCTGACAAAGGGGGCTGGTGGAGCTGACATAGGGGGCTGGTGGAGCTGACACGGGGGGCTGTATGGAGCGGACACAGGGGGGCTGATGGAGCTGACACAGGGGGGCTGATGTAGCTGACACAGGGGGGCTGATGGAGCTGACACAGGGGGGACTGGTGGAGCTGAACATGCAAGGGGGGGGGGCGGGTGGGAGCTGACACAGGGGGGCTGAGTGGAGCTGACAACAGGGGGGCTGGTGGAGCTGACAAAGGGGGCTGGTGGAGCTGACAAAGGGGGCTGGTGGAGCTGACAAAGGGGGCTGGTGGAGCTGACAAAGGGGGCTGGTGGAGCTGACAAAGGGGGCTGGTGGAGCTGACACGGGGGGCTGGTGGAGCCTGACACGCAGGAGGGTCTTGGTTGTGGTAGCTGACACAGGGGGGCTGTGGAGCTGAACACAGGGGTGCTGTGGAGCTGACACAGGGGGCTGGTGGAGGCTGACACCAGGGGGGCTGGTGGAGCTGACATAGGGGGCTGGTGGAGCTGACACAGGAGGGTGACTGATGGAGCCTGACACAGGGGGGCTGGTTGAGGAGCTGACACAGGGGCTGACTGGAGCATGACACAGGGGGTGCTGGTGGAGGCAGCTGACACGGTGGAGCTGGGTGGAGCTTGACTAGGGGGGCCTGGTGGAGCTGACAGCAGGGGGGCTGGTGGAGCTGGACACCACGAACCTTTGTTACCTTGCCCTGGCCGAGACAGTTCACCTCGTACACGAAGACCAGTCAACCACATGGATTTTGACAGCCTCACACTAACCCAACCCAATCCAGCCGCAATAGAGCCAGGGTAAATGTAATACTTGCTTGGAGTTGACACAAATATACTGTAACCATGGGTCTTTGACAAACACAGACCACGAGCCTCCGCCAAGGGTTGTCGTGTCTGAAGCGACCAGCCCCGCCTGGACCCGCGCCCCCGGGGGGGGGGGCGTCGGGACAGGTTCACTTGGTACGACACGAACGGAGCGCTTACAGATTTTTACCATGTTGGACAGAAAAATAGGACGTTTCGTAATAGAATTATATATATAGGTTATATCCAATATATTTGGAAGAAATAAAAGAAGAGAGAGGGAGAGAGAGAAAGAGAGAGAGGAAGGAGAGGAGAAAGGAGAGAGAGAGAGGACGAGAGAGGAGAGAGAGAGAGAGAGAGAGAGAGAGAGAGAGAGAGAGAGGAGAGAGAGAAGAAAGATAGAGGAGAAGAAGAGAGAGGAGAGAAGAGAGAGATGGAGAGAGGAGGCCAGGAAGTGAGTGCTGAGTGAGAGATGAGAGAAGAGAGAGAACTAATGAGAGAGAGAGAGGAGATAGATATAGAGAGAGGAGCAGAGAGAGAGAGACCGAGATGGCAAGTGATATAGGAGAGAGAGAGAGAGCGAGGAAGAGAGAGAGATGAGAGGAGAGCAGAGAGAGGAAGAGAGAGAGCGAAGAAGAGAGAAGAGGGAAGAGAGAGGAGAGTGAGAGAGGAGAGAGAGGAGAGAGAGAGAGAGCAGACGGAAGAGAGGAGAGAGAGAGAGAGAGGAGAGGAGAGAGAGAGAGAAGAGAGAGAGGAAGTAGAGAGAGGAGAGATGAGAGATGAGAGAGGGAGAGAGAGAGAGAGGAGAGAGAGAGAGGAAGAGAGGAGAGAGAAGCATAGGAGAGAGAGAGAGAGAGAGAGGAAGAGAGGAGAGAGAGTCAAGAGTTACTTTGTTGTATCTACTTTAGGCTACATCGTATAAAGCTGCGTAACGTTCTTGTTGAGATGTGATGTATTTGCCAAATAATAAACACATTGCCCTCAATATTATTAAAACAAATTACGTCATAACTATAACAGCATTTCACCTAAAACTACTTGGATATTTGAACATTTGGTAGTGATATCCATCTAGCTCTCTTAACTTAAATATATAGTTAATAATAAATCATGTGTAGGGGTACAGGCAAGCCAGTATATAACTAATACTTCTTTTTAATTTTGCCTCCGAAGGCGCGTTTGGCGCTTTCCCTGAGACTCTAACTCTCCGAGGGGCGATTTTATTGAGCAAGCCACTCATCTGGTGAGTGGACCACACCGCCATAAGCAGCCTTAACACACTCCCTCAATAGGAAGGAAAACCGTGAGGTTGTTCATCTTGTCCACTTAATGTACCAGACACAGCTGGGACTTGCTTAACTGTCCATCAGTAAAGCTAGCTGCCCCAAACAAAGAAGATTAACATTGTCACCCTTAAAATCTTACGTTATCATGCGGTGTAAAAAATGGTTCGGAAGCCTTTTAAGAACAATTATCAATATTGGCAATAGTATCCTTCCTAACTCAACCATGTGTGGGTTATATATGTCTATACAATTTCTATACTCTTCAGTGGTCACATTCTCAGGTTATAAACCTCAGAGATCACATATTATAAGATATATAGTGATAATATAGTAATATTATATATATATATAGATCTATATATATATATAATCAGATTATATTATACTATATATATATAATACTTATATATCTATGTGATTACTATAAATATACTAATATATATAAATATATATATTATATATTACATATGATACTATTACCATCAGTATACTATATATATATATTATATGGATGCTAATCTATATATATATTATTAATTTGGGGTTTAGGGTGGGCAGCTACAAGCACATCGCAATTTATTTATAGTTATTTATTTACTAATTAAGTAGCTACACTATTAAGTTTTACGCTAGTCGATTCCCATCATCTGGGACAAAATATATTATTGTCCAGAACGAATAAGTGTATGTTATATAATACAATGGTAGCATAGTTGTGTAACACTAATACTTTCAGTGATGGGACGGGAGAGGGTGCCCCGGGAGGGTGGCTGGGTAGGATCGTCCATCACACCTGGCACCCTGGCCTCCCCCAGCCGTCACTCTCCGTCAGCCATCAACGAAACCTCATCTAAAAACTTTTGTCAATCCCCCCCCACTCCAATACAACTTGGTCGTAGAAGCAGAAGAAACAATAGCAGCAATAATATAGGTCTGGGCGTCGAGGGTGTATGAGGTGGCGTGGTAGACCACATGGTGAGGCAGCGCCTCGAAACAGAACCGACAACCCCCTTCAGTGGTGGACAGTCCTTCATCTTAACCGCCACACTGTTTTTGACTCCACTCCATACCACACTACCCTCAACCTCCACATTGTTCACCATCCAGGCTTACTTTGTCCTTATGTTCTTCTTAAGGGTGCGATTAAGTCCATATACAGTATGTATATAATGTACAGAACATCCAGTAGAGAGCAGACTGTTATTGACAGTTCACCTTTAAGCTCTACAAAATGTGAGGAACACATTTTCTTAGTTCTTAGTTAGTTACTTCATTTATTATGCACCCATACCCATCCATGAGCAGTAGAATCCAAAAAGATCCCCAGAGGAATCCTTTGATGTCCCACAACTCGCACTCTATATATAAAATGCAGTATTTTTGTTTCCTTAGAGTGGGATAAGTAAGCAGCAATGATATTCTGAGCTGCCTATGTGCTTTAAATATACTACAATTTTTCTCTCATCTTTTATTTTTTTCATGCTATGTAACTGTTATCATTTTTATAAATTTTGCAAGTACTTACCTACTATAATTTCTTAGATAAGGACCTGCCCAAAACGCTGCGCGTACTAGTGGCTTTACAGAATGTAATTACTATGCTATGTATCCTCACAATCCCAATGTACCTTCTTGTATATATATAAATAATAAAATATACTGTACAAGGTACACATGATGATGTAGGCCTATATCTTGACATAAAAAATAATCAGTACCACTTTCAAATCTCTGATCCCCCCTCCCCTCACTACTTTCTCTCCCTCCACACTTCCCCGTTTCTCTCCCAACTCTCCCAGTATTTTCTCCTCCAGCCTCCCCATATCTCTCCTATCTTCATGTGTTTTGATTTTTGTACTTTTTTTTTTACCTACCCCACCATGTCCACCTCAACCATCATCCCCTCCTACCACCCATCTTTGTTTTGTATCCCTATCTGATTAAACCACATACATGTATAGTTTTATTTGTTATTATGTATGACAGTACACCTGCTTTACACAGTATTAATTTAATATATTTCAGATGGCGTGAAGCAAATCCTGGAAAGTGCGTGGGATAATCGGAAATAAGGTATGGACGCTTTCTCAAGATGACTCGTATATTGCATTCCAAGCGCACACCTCGGAGGGTGTTTTTGAAATCACAATAACGCTTCGAAGGCTGCATCTTCAAGCTTCAGCCGAAGAAACGAAAGTATCTGTTACCAAACTGCAACAAGGAAAACTCTGCAAATGAGATTTTTCACCAGCACAGAAAGAAGTTAAAGATTGTACCAAAACATCTAGCAATATTGTTGATAATTTAAGTGATAATTGTGAAGAAGAACTGAAGAAATGTTAAGAAATTATTTCCAGTTGGACATCTCTCTGGAGACACTGTACTCTGTATGGTCCAAAGCCGATGTAATTTTGCTGCTGTCTCCCCAGATTTCCTGGTATACGAATATTTAATCAAGATCCAGTTGAAAATGTGTTTTCTTTTATATGCTCATCAAATAACAATATTCAGAGGTACCATGCTAGATTTAATTTTAGGTTTAATACTTATTTTCAAGAATTGTAAATATTGCAGAAATTGCATCATATTGCTCTCTTTTGGAATAAATAAATTATAAAATCAATGGTTAAGTACTTTTAGTTATTGGGTAAATGTTGAATAATGTATTTGTAAATGACTTCTTTGAAGCAATCCTCAGAGCTCTCATTTGTTCATTGTTTATAGATAAACTTTCACCTTTAGGGAAATGTTTGGTTAAACAGTAATTTGTATTAAGTTTTAAAGGCTACTTGGTACAGTATTTCTGTGGTTGAATGTCTCATTGTACTTCCAGGATCACTCTGCTGGTTGAGAGGTTGTGTCAACTGTACGGTCTCCTCTGGCTACTGTGGATGGCATCACCTGGAACTCCTTCCCTAGGGTGTCATCACTGGCAGCTCCAGGAGTGGAGGAAATGTTGAGAGAACATGGGTTTGGATACAGGTAATAAGACTGAGGCTCTTAGAACTTATGCATTTCACTATCATAATTTTCATTAGTGAAAGGATGCTGATCATCAGCCACTTTCTGCCAAAAATCTGTGTATTATACATGAAATAAACATTTCTGAGCAGTGCACTCAGTTACTTCTTAAAGGCAAAAGCATACAGATCCCTGATTAGGATCTGGTCAGCACAATAAGTGCAAGTTGACATTACACATTGTTCCTGCTGGGTCATACAGATCTTAGGGAAATATTGAAGAATACATAGTCCACAATGCAGATAAAACATATTTAAATCAACTCAGTCTTTCTAGGTGTAATTTGGCTTCAAGGAGTCCTTTCAAGCAATGCTTTAGCCAACTATAGAATGACCAACCAGTTTACTACATCTGATCACTGCTAGGTGGCAGCTCCAATACCACAGCAAAGCACCCAAAACCACTTTGCATTCTACCCGAATCCTAGGCTAAGAAATTGTCACCAATAAGCACATAAAAGAAAAGGATAGGTAGGAATAGTTGCAATAGTGTTATTGCTATTGATTCAGGGGTTACAAGGTGACTCTGTGATCCACTGTAAAAGATGAAAAGCATCTTTTTCAGTGGACCCTTTTTCTGCTCTTGTTCTCACCCTTGTTGTTCCTTGTTTAAGAGTGATTCTTTGGCACAAGTATTTCAGTTAATATGGAAGTAGTGTGTGTGTGGTGTTGCTGCTTCATTGTAGTTCATGTAGATATCCAAGCAGACCAACCGGTAATTATCCAGAGTGCTTTCTTGATGGTCATTTGTGATGTCAAAGGAGGGGTTCAGAATGCCTTTAAATTCATTAATGAAATGTAGTCAGTCATTTTGGGCTAAACTGACTGTCCTCCAGTGACTAACTCGACAGGGTTTACTGGAAAAGTTCCATCTGGTTCCTAGGCAGGATCATCCAGTCCACCAGACCTAGCATTAGGAAGTAGCTGCATGATCTGCTCAGTAGTGCCATTTATGTGACTTAAAGCATGTTTTTTTGTTGCACAATTTCATTATCTGTATTTATATATACAGTATTTACTGTATATACAGTATACATGTATATTTACATTAGAAAATTATTATATTGATATAGTATGTTATTTTGATCTTTTGTTATGCATGTGCTGCACACCTATACATATTACTCATTTTTTATATTCTTAGTTTATATTTATTTTGTTAAACATGCAGATACATACAAAGATTAAAGTGGTAAATATTAAACTTTCTTGCAGAAAATTGTAAAAACTGTAATTGTTTATCACCACATGTGTTCTTGGTTTGAATAAAATTGATCTTCAAAAACACTGGTCTTGTTTCCAGAGCCAAGTTTATCCACAAGTCGGCACAAATGATAATGAAGAAAGGTGGTGATGCATGGCTTCACTCCCTGAAGTCACTTCCCTACCAGGAGTGCCACGCAGAGTTGATGCATCTCCATGGCATTGGTGCCAAAGTAAGATAAATCTTAGAGGCTCAATTTATGCAATGAAACTATTGTACTACAGTATATATGTTATAATAGATTGCAATATTGTATGAGTTTAATTTTGTGTGATTGATACAGATTTAAGTAATCTATGTCTTATACATTGTGTTCCT
Source organism: Procambarus virginalis (assembly GCA_020271785.1). NCBI lineage: Eukaryota > Metazoa > Arthropoda > Malacostraca > Decapoda > Cambaridae > Procambarus > Procambarus virginalis. The sequence continues at coordinate 4,626,544 of WNGS01001312.1, read as the reverse complement.
GAAAAATTCCTCATGGAAATAGGTAACCAGGCCAGAAAAGCCTTGGGATAGGATATTTTATAGCCAATTTCATTCACTTTCTACTATCATGTATGTAATTTTACATTTTAAACTTAAGAGTTTAAATTACTGAGTTTTGTTCTTTATTTTCCACTATTATTTCATCCATAAATCATAATTTATCTTGAATAAGAATTGATGCATGTTTCAAGAATTTGTTGGTTTACATAAAGTATTTACCTCTTTATGCTAGTTTTGTGTACAGTATGAGGATAGTCTGTGCAGAACTATCACATTTCACCTCCCATTGAGATTCCTTCCCTACACATATTCTCTCTTGCTATTTGCTACTCCACCTGCAGATTCCTAATGTTTATTTTTGTTTTAATTTTGTCTTTTTTGCACAGTTTCTGCAAAATATCTTTCATCAAGGGACAAGTGGAGGTAATACAAAATGCCCCTTTGACCCCTTGCCACGAGTACTTTGTGTAATGTTAGTAATAAGCTCATTTAATGGAAATTGTTGTTGAGTGATCAATTATTAATTTAAGTTTGGGAAAAAAACTTTTAGGATATTTGAGAGATGCTTCAAGACCAATACTGTTGTGTCTGTGGTGGCTCGAAGCTGCTCAACCTGTAACGGGTACAACAGAAGTAACATCTGTACACCTCTCTCTGATTGGCAAATTTGCTTTCTCCATTTTAAAGGACTATCATCTGCATGACCTTGCTTCATGGTCATTCAAGCTGTGAATGTCAAAGCAAAAGATTACAGATGCACAATATCAAGAACCTGGTCAAACATTATATGACATATGAAAATGTTTTTCTAGGCGCACAGACTAGGGTCAATTATCTCATCTTAGACCTGGTTTTCATAGGGTGACTATGATCACCTTTAGCAGGGAAGGGGTTTAAATCTACTAAAAAGCATGATGTGCCACATTACTAAGCAGTTACTGGACCCCAATAATTATTAAGCACTTTACTCATTACACACTTACCATTGTATTTTAATGTAATATTTAATACAACTAGCCTTTCAAAATATTACCTCTTCTGAACACATCAGATAAACAGACTTTAGTATCTTTCCCTGTTCTTATCATGTGTTGCTTGATCTTCTAGTGTCTTGAACAATATATAATCCTCTGAAGAAAAATATGTAGAATATGAGTTGCTTTATGTTTTGCAGGTGAGTGACTGCATCTGCCTTATGTCCATGGGTCACTTGAATGCCATTCCTGTGGACACACACGTGTTTCAGATAGCTGCTCGAGACTATCTCCCACATCTACGCACTTGCAAAACTGTTACTGATAAAGTTTACCGAGAGATTGCTGATCATTTTCGTAGTGTATTTGGAGAATATGCTGGTTGGGCTCATTCAGTAAGGCAAATTATGACATTTTTTAATATAATATATATTGTTTGAGCTCTTCTGGCTATAGATGTCTTTTGCTTAGTATTATGTAACTGGACATTATTAAAAAATCATAAAAATTTTGATGACAAAGATTTGCTGACAAAATGTGGTTTTGTTGAATGGTTTCATTATTTGGTAAAAATTAATTCTGCATTAGTGGTTATAATTTACCCAAATTTAAATGACAGTTGAAGATGATAAAATACATTCAATGGAATATATAAAAATAAACTTGTATTCATTGTTGAAGCCAATACAGTATTTGCAAAACGTAGGTACTGTAGAGTCAACAGCTTGGAAGGTTCTAAATATTCTATCTGGAATCTATCCCAATTAAATTTTATTTCCCTATTTTCACTCAGGTTTTGTTTAGTGCCGATCTGAAGAAGTTTGAGACACTGAAGACTGAGAAGAAAGTTAAAAAAATTGTCCGCACTGCAATATGATCATCGCTGATATTTATGTCCAAATCTACTGGTGTTGAAAACCTTTTTGTATTTTTTATGAAATTGTCTAAACATGTAAACTGTGCTATTGCAATAAATTAAATATTTTTTAACAATTCTTTGTATGTAACCATATAATTATCCTCTAACCCAGTAAGCAAATAATGTCATATATGCTAACTAGTCTCATACCTACACCCTAAAAAAGTTCTGTATTTTAAATGCCAAAAAGTAAGTCTGACAAAATGTTTGAAGCTTCAGGTGGAGGTTAGGAGGGGGGGGGGGGGAAAGGCAAGAATAATTAAATTTTACATTAATTTTTTTTTCAGAGTGTCACATGTTTGGGAGTGCCACACTTTCTTCAAGTGTGGCACTTGCATAATTTACTGTATCACTAAAGAGAGTACTGTTCTGGTATTGTACAATTTAACCATATTTATTATTATTGTTGGCACTAAATTTTTTACAAGTCATAAACAGTATATCCAATGGCAGCAAATCTTGCATATTCTTTAGTAGGCTATTAACCATAGTTAATGTGTAGTTTGTTCATAAATTTTAGTGATTGATTAATTATTAATCAGAACTTGGAACTGCCCAAACCTAAATCTTCAAGCAAGAGAGTACAGTACATACTGATAACATTTAGCATGTAATGTCTTGAGTGCATTCAGTTGGTCAGTCTTTTAGACTATCACAACTTTGGGGCATCTTCACACATACATTTTCTTCAGTTTTTTCTATACTGGTCAACTCCTGTGCCAGGTAATGTAAAGTAATTATCATAATTAAGCACTACACCATTATGACTATATAGCTCTTGGAAGGGATTTGGGATAGGACATACATTATGAAAGGAATAGTGCTCAACCATTTGGATTGATGTGAATTGAACATCAACCTGCAAGTGAGATCACCGCTCTACCGTCCAGTCAAAGTGGTTGTCGAAAACTCCTGTGCCAGTTCATAATTGTTTTTGTTGTACACGTTGAGCTAATTTAATTCTTTCCCAAAATAGAACAAAGTAGGTAGAGTTGGGAGTCTAATTGAACTGGTTAAAAGTCCCCCTCATTCCAACACTTCCAAAATTCTAAGGCTGCCGAGAAGCATACTTTAACCTGAAACAGAGTAAAAAGTACAAACCAAACTTAAATACACAGGACTATTCTCAACGAGGTTCAATTAAAAGTTTTAGTGGAATGTGTGTTGCAATACAGTAATTGCATTCTTAGTATACAGCACAAGTCCAGCAGCAGAGCCAGTCAAGGTTGTTGGGGAGTTTTATCTGCATTATGGTTAGGCTTAACACTTGACCTTCCAGCCATAGTGGCCAACCTTTTGTACACCATTTTTCTTTTCATCATGCTAGATCATAATTAATTTATTTAGGTGAATTTACCCGAGGGCCACTAATACTAGTGGCCTCGACGAGGACAGGAAGCTGGGGGCTTGTCAAAGGTCCCCGAAAATATATCATGATTCCCCCCAGTATATCATGAGATATACTGCAGCTGAAATATATGTTGAGACTGTTGCACAACATTATTTTTGTTCACGTGTCATGTAGTACCTTATAAATGTTATTAGTTACATCTTGGTGCCGTTTTCACAAATAAATGAGAAAGCTTATAGTTGAAAATTGTAAAAGTAAACAAAATAGCATGGACTGATAGACAGTAATAAAAATACAAATCTAAAGGTGTGTAAATGAGAATAATGCTCCAGAGCAGCAGCTGAGCAGGACTAACAAGATAGACAATTTACCTGAGGGCCGCTAACACACTAATGGTCTCAACGAGGACAGGAAGCCTGTGGCTTGTCAAAGGTACCCCATTTGCCCTGAAGATTTTTTCAAGCTAGATTCAGTTCAACAGTTTATTGGCATTTACGGCTCGGCGGGTAGGCGGTTCCATGATCTTATAACTCTTGTGGGTGAAAAAGCTTCTTCTGTTCTCAGTCCTACATTGTGGCTGTTGAGCTTGAAACTGTTTGCTAATTGTTAGCGTTACGCCTGACTTTTGAAGAAATGTACATCAACATACTCCAAATTGTTCAGTACCTAAAATTTACCAAGTAAATTTTAAGTTTCGGTGAGATCAGCCCTGTCATGTCTGGTTTGTAGTGTTTTTTGGCCCTGTGGTCCTCAAGTTGACCCTGCAGTCAGCTGACCTTTAATAATAATGATATTTAGTTTTGTCAGGGGACAGAAAGCCTGTGCATATATAACTTTGGTTTGTGTCCAGGTCCTCATAAGGTCGATCTAATGATCCTTCCCAGATACAGCCTAACATCAGTTGCCTAATTCCAGGCACCTATTTACTGATACGTGAATGGGGGGGGGGGAGGTAGAATAGCCTAAACTACTCTATCCCTTTGAGATGCATTTCTTCCTTATCTCAATAACATACTTGAACTTGATACGTAAATAGAGGCATAAGGTGAAAGGAAACATCCCCAGCCATTTGTCCTGTCCGGAAATCGAATCCGATCCTCGATTGCGAGTAAAGAACAAAGCCAACTGTACTAGTTTGTACTCGCTACAACCCCATCCCTTAGACTTATATCACCTTGATTCACCCATTTGTGAATCAATGAGGATGCCTCAAGTTTGTAATTGATCCATCCAGAAATGTAGAGTTAGCTATATAGGTGTCTTGACATAGCGATGATAGTTTTAGTAGTTATTAGAATACAATACAAAGAAAGAGTGCCAAAGTGAGAGAAAATAGAAGTTTATTCACTTAACATTTATACCTCTTTATATATTGAATAAAGTGAAATTAGCTGTATTACTTGTCTCATTTAATGGAGGACATAAAGCCCAGAAATCAACACAAGGTAAGTAAATCAACTGTGAAGAAATGACAATATAAGTGATGATAGTTAATGACGACCACAATACAGGATAACTGAGTTAATAGTATTGTTGTTGTTATAGATTCAGCTACTGGGAACAAAAAGTTCCAAGTAGCACGGGCTATGGTGAGCCCGTAGTGGATTTACCCGGCACAGGAGCGGGGCTGTTACTGGTTAATTAATAGTAATTGGCGACCGCTGATATCAAACCTAGTTAATGTAATGACTGATAACAACTGTTTAAGGACATGACGAATGATATGATAATGACATGACTAATTGTCACATTAATAATCATGAACATGATATGAAGAGTAAGTGGGTAAAATGGTCGTAATAAAGATGCCAGGGGGTGAGAAATACATAAATCTCGTATTATAGACTAGAGCGCCACGTTAAGTAAGGCAGCTCGCTAGAGCTGGGAATGCTTAACGTGAGCGCTTAAACGACCCAAATGCAACACAGCTAAACTACTTGAATACACAAGTAAATAGTCTACTTAACCAAATTACTAGTTTCACTCTTCCAAATATTAGGAAAATAGTCAAATATCTGTTTTATAATGAAGGGTTGTGTTGCGGGAGGGTGGAGGCGAGGCGTTAAGGAGAGAGGCCGGTGAGAGGTAGAGTATATGTGAGTGTGGCAGTGTTGAGGCGCCAGTGTTGCTGCTGGTCTTGTGTGTTCCACCCTCACCCAGCACCCCGCCACAGGTAATTGTGCCCCCTATTACACGTGTAAGAAGACGACAGCGACAGTTAGGTTAAGGAAGATTGAGTAGAGATGTGTGTTGGTGAGAAGTGAGAGGTTTGAGTGTGGCGGGCGGCCGGGGCCGGCGCAGGTGGTTGCCGGCACTGCGCACATGATCAAGAAAAATCGATAATCGACAATCTTTGCTCCCACACGCCTAGGTATTGGTGCAAACCCGTGGCTCTCACGAAATATAAAATGAGGGCCAACAGGGGGGTCTCAGAGATGAGGGTAAAATGGGTGCATGTGTTAAAGTAGAGGTGTGAGTGAGTGTGTGTGTGTGGGGCGCGGGTCCGGGGCGGTGCGTAGGGCGGTGCGCACGGCGGCCATGTTTGTTGTTATGTGTTGAGGCGGGGATTCGTGTTTTGCTGGTCCACACTAGGTGAGTCGGCCAGGTTTTGTCCTCTTTTGGCACCCCAGGCGCCTCCCACCTCCCTCCTCGCACCAGCCACACTTGCACCGGACTCCCGCGCTCGGTGTCATGCCGCTGTGAGGCCCGGGGACGGGTTATGAGGCAGATATGAGGAAGTAATGCTGGCCGCCCTCGCTGCCCCAGTCCTCGCGCTCCCTCCCGCTCCTGGATAGTTGTATCCTACAGCGTAACTTGGTCGGGCAGCGGGTGCTGGTGGCCTGGCAGTGTTCCGGGCATGGCTGAGCACGTGGGCATGGCACGGCGGGCAAAATGCATGGCACGGCGGTGGCAGGTGGACACGGTGCTTGGCTGCATGTCACGAGGGAAGCCATTGGTGACGGGCCATGTGACGTGGCCATTACTTGGGTCTTGGCCGTCATGACTCGCCGGAATAAATAACTAAATATTTATTTATATATAATTTAACTGGATTTTTTTATAACATTAACGTTTATACTTTTTTTTTTGTAAAAACTGTTCTTGAGCTGTGCCTGAAATTTGTATTAAACCCTAGGCCAGAGTATTTTTTTTATGCACTCTATGCCCATTCTGTGGGCAGTAGTGGAAAAGATTATACAAGCATATAAGTCGGGAACTGAACCCCAGAATTAATATAGCTAAGCAAGTTAGTTTCTTGTATATCAATGGTCTTTTATAGCACAATTTGTTGAACTGTACCACAAAAGTCTCTGTAATTTTCATGTGATGAGCCAGTTACATACAGTTCAGTTTACTAATCATGCACCCTAGTGCAACAAACAAATTAAAAAAACATTATTAACATCATGCCTTGTAGGTTTACCCAGGCTTAGCATAGTTTAAAATCTGTATTGGCCACATTTTTGTTCCTCCTTGTAGAGAGCATTAATGCTAAGTGATACACTTCTCGGTGTAATACTGTATGTCAATAGCAATTTGGTTGTTTGGTTCCATGGTTTCCAAAGAAACATCTCGTGATAGATGCATATCTTTCTAAAACTCCCCCCCCCCCCCTCCCCCTGGATTTATGACTCATACACCATGTAATACCTGGGTTAGAAGGAAGTAGTGCTGGGGGGTCATCGAGCCTTGGTGGGCTCCTTATGTTCCCTTAGGTTGTTGCGGGTGCTCGGCTGGCGGGCACTGGGAGACATTGCTGTATTTTTTGTACTGACAGAGTAAGACTGCCTTGCTTCTGCTGATTGGTGAAGTGAAGCCACAAGGCCTTTATTTTCCCTTATGGCCTTAATTTAATTGGGGAGCTGGTCGGCCGAGCGGACAGCACACGGGACTTGTGATCCTGTGGTCCTGGTTCGATCCCAGGCGCCGGCGAGAAACAATGGGCAGAGTTTCTTTCACCCTATTCCCCTGTTACCTAGCAGTAAATAGGTACCTGGGTGTTAGTCAGCTGTCACGGGCTGCTTCCTGGGGGTGGAGGCCTGGTCGAGGACCGGGCTGCGGGGACACTAAAGCCCCGAAATCATCTCGAGATAACCTCCCCTAGCACAGAAATTCTGGGGTGCCACGTATGGCACTTGTGTTGGTTTTGGAACCATGATAGCATGTGCTAATAATTAAATTTTACTCTACAGTGCAAATTTATTGGGTAGTTTCACTCATCATGTGAGACATACTCGCTCATCATGTGAGTGTACGTTGTGCACTTGGTAAGAAAGTCTATTGTGCAATAAAGTGGATTATAAACCAAGACAGTGAGGGTAAATGACCCGGGCAATTTGTTCCAGTAATTGTAAATCGTGTCTTGTTAGGCATATTAAGATCCCCCCTTAGGTAGTGGTGGACCATTTTCAAGATGTAATCATCCACAGTCTAGTAACTCTTTGGTACCTGTTTGATGCCAGGTAAACATAGGTATTGGGTGTACAGAGGCAGGCATAAATGTCTTGCCCTGTTCTTAAAACCTTATCAAACATTCCATCCTAATAACTCTATCTTGACAAAGACAAAACATTACATCACACTTGTTGCATCACAAATTTGCGTCTCGACTGAAACTTGCTGAAATTGACAAAGTAAATCATAAATGTTTTAGTACTACATTTAATAATAGCATAAAGGTTTTGTAGTTACTAACTTCAATTAATTAAGGAAACATTATAAATGAGAAATGGAACATAATTGCCACTTCAGCTTTGTGCACATTATAAATGCCAGAACATGTGACTAGAACTTTGTGATCTACTAGGACAGATTATGTGGGGTTAGTTGGTTTAATAAATACTTTCACTCACTATCCTAATCCTCATTCTTTATACTAACTTAGGCTAACACAAGATCATTTTGATATTTGACGTGGAGTTTGGAAATAAAGAAATATCAATTTTTTGGCTGTATAATGTATATCATAGCATTAGAAGTTAAGTGTTACTATTGATCTTTAGTCTTTCTGTAGTCCTTAATATAGAATGCCCATAGGAAACAATTCTTATGCAGTATTAGGGAATATAAAGAGCAAACAGGTATGTAATATGGTACCATCCAACAAAAATAATACCCAAATAACATTTTCTTGATACAAAATTGTCTCGCAAACAATTTTGGAAAACTGCAATAATTACAAATTATGGGTAGTACACCCAACATCCACAAAAATCGATGAGAAAACTTGTCGCAAGAAGACTTATCACCATCACAACAGCTGGGGGTCTATATTATTCCGTTCAGTAGTTGCGAGGCGACACTAAATGTGTGTACTGTACTAGTTTTAGTTTTCTCGCCTTGATTCTCGTGCTACGTCGCTTGTTTTAGTATCATTGTGTTTCACAATGGAATTCCCTACAGGTGTATATGCATATAAGGTCTAAAAGCAAAGCTTGACTTCCCGTAGCAAAGCCTAAAGTCGGAAAAAGTTACCCGTGAGCGCACAAAATCGGCAAAATGTGTATACTCGTTTCAGATTTCTCGCCTTCATTCTTGTGCTACGTCGTTCGTTTTGGTATCAATGTTTTTGCAATTATATTCCCTGCAGGTGTATATGCATACATCGTCAAAAGCCCAGCGTGACTCCCTTAGCAAAGCCTAAAGTTACCCTGTGTAGGAGAACCGGTTATCACACCCGCAACCTAATGTGTACCTGTATACTCGTTCAGTTTGATGACATCAATTTTCGTGTTGCGTTGCTCGTTTTGGTATCAAATTGTTCGCAATATAAAGGTGCATATTTTAAAACTAGTCCCATAATAATAGCACAATAAATAGAATTTTAACATTTTAAAATTGACCAAAAACGTACAGTATTTATAATCTTTCAAGTGTTCTGATATCAAGCTTTGTGTTACATCTTTCATGTTGATATCAAATTGTGCGCACTCTAAAGGCGCTCATTTTGAAACTATGCTGAAGTCGCTCGGATAGAAAAGAATTTTATACAAATATTTTTTGTATTGGACGTGAGCAGTGTCCAAAGCTAGGATATGAGAAAAAAAAGTGGACACGAGGGGTGTCCAAAGAGAGCGATAGTTAAAATCGTCAATAAATAATTAAAACAATTTACTGAATATTAATGAACAAAAATGACACATGACAATACTTGGCTATTATTATATAGCATATCAAATAAGTAAATGAAAGTTTAACTCTAATACAAAGCAAAAAGATATACTGGTGTACTGAAGACAGCTACCATACCACCATGGCATCAGACACATGGCGTTGGCTGAAGTCAGACGACAGGATGGGTGAGAGATGCCAAGGTGTTCTAAGAGCACTAAGGGAGAGGGAGCCTCTCCAGGGAGGCTGCGCCTTTTATATAGTCCGGTGGTGATGACTCCTCCAGTGTCGACGAAAGGTGGACATCTGGTGAACTAGCAAACTGCTCGTTTGTGGCTGGCGGTGCCTTTGTGTTGAGCTGTACAACTGCCAGTTGAAAGTGGCTAACTGCTTGTTTGTGGAGGGGGGGGGGGCAAACTACTGGTTAGGACTGGTGTCCGGCTTGAGTCGTACCAGGCCGTGCCAGCCCTGGGGGGACGGAGAGGTGGCAGGACTGATGACTCATCTGGGCTGGTGTAGCTGTAGACTTCCAGTGCAGAGGCATTGAAGGGAAAAGGCAGTTCCCCCAGCCTCGTGAAAGAGACAGTGGGCCAAACGAGCCCCCCGTGGTGAACTTCTGAGCCCCGCACCTATGGGTTCCAGATGGAGATTGTCACAGCCCGATTTCACCCGAGGCCGTCTTCCTTCAAGGCAAAGCAGAAGGAAGTAATAATTATTAATTACAACAATTATTATAATTTATTATAATTTAATAATTATTACTCTTCCTTCTGCTGGTCTTGAAGTATGCCAGCCTCGGGTGAAAGGGGGTTGTGACGATCTCCATCTGGAACCCATATGTGCGGGGCTCGGAAGCCAGCCCTCTTCGTGGCTGGCTTTGCGCCCTGGAGAGGCCACTCGGACCAACAACCAGAGTGCAACTCCATAGTCTCCCGAGACTGATGGATGCCTACTACTACATATATACTATATATATGCAGTTTATGCTGCATATATACTATACATTTCATACGTTATTATTATTTGTTGATAATTTCTATAAATATAAATGTTACTGCATAGTGGGATATGATATTCAAATACTTATTATTATTATAACTTATTTTGTTTTGTTTTTCAGAGACCAATAAATTTCTTCATTAGGGACCAATCAAGGTAATGTACAAATAGTATAATTTTTTAAGCATGTTTTTTAATGCTTTACTGTACAGTGATTGTGTGTTAACTTCAGTCCAATTTGAAGTAGCATCTGAAAATTATAGTAGAGGGTGCTGTCAGATATACTAGGCATAGATCTAATTTGAATTTTACCAGAATTTACCCGATAGCCACCATTTATTTCTCCATGGGGGTAAGAAGCTGGCGGCTTGTCAAAGGTTCCTTTTATTTTTCTGCTGATTTTTTCCAGCTGTATTTAGAATTGCAGTATTTTGGGGCAGAAGATTCATTCCTAAATCAGATCTAGGGGTGCTAAAGGTATTATAAACATAAATTTACCCTGTCTGGAAATTTGTGTAGGCCTCTAGAGGATTACAAATTATGTGTGCTTTATTATTTTTGTAATTGTTTTGCGTACTATTTTGATGTGCTTTTATTAAAGGCTATCGGAAGAAAGACTACATGATATATGAATATTCGTTATCTCTGATATATTGAAACAACACTAAAGATGGTTTTTCTTGGTTTGATGAAAGTTGCATAAGGATGATGTGCCTTGTATTTTACATTTGAGCACAAGGAAGTGGTGGTACTGTAGTTCTGTTGAAGGGCACATGGGTGCATTTTGTTTGTGGCAATGCAATTTTTACAAAATAGGACAGTGTGAGATACAGTATTTGCCTTTGAAGAACATCTGTTGTTTACCTTCAGAAATTTTGCTACTTGACAGTGTACATTTACTGTAGTTATGTCACACCTTAGTGATTGCTTTAACTTTTGTTTTGGACTATAAGTGGTAGGGGGTGACTAGTAGTTTGTCTGCTCCTTGATGTTTTCACTAAGGTTTGGGTCATAACCTTGCTGGGTAAAATGGTTTTCCTCTTGATCTTGCCTCTTAAGCCTTGTGTTTGCACATCATTAATTTCTGCGCCTTTTGTTTTTGCATTTTACTATTTATTTTTCTGCACGCTATTAATGTTATGAATTTCATCTAGATTTTACAACTACTGTACATATACCTGGCTTTTACTATTACACAACATGGTTTCCTTCCCCATTTCTCACTATATTTTCATAAGTTTGCCCTCCCTCTTTCATAATTTAGTTTCTGCCTTTCTATGTATACTTATTTAACCTTGACTGTCTTCCATTTTTTCCATTCCTCCCCCCTTCTGTGCACTTGGCTTCTGCCTAACCCATGAGCTTTTATGTTTGATGGTGTATAAAAGTTTGTAAGCTTATGGGTACACCCAATAGTACTTGTGATAACCAATACACAAGGTAAAACACTAGGGTGCTTTCAAAGATGGTGCGTCTTCCTCGGGTTTTGGCAGAAAACCTGAGAAACTTGGCACATTGCTGAATCTGTGCCAAGTTCATCAGTGAAAACATGTTCCGTTCCATTCCCTCCCTCCCCCCCCCCCACCCACCCACCTGAACTCGATAGATCTTTCTTCTGTATGTTTCTTGCCTTCTTTATATCTGTGTAATAGAGCAACAAACCCCCTGTGCCAGGACCTAAGCATCAAAAAGTTTGAATGGGAGAAATAGATTTTCTGGCAACATCAACACATCATGACATTCCATCACCACAGAAGGGATCCTTCATCCCCATTGGAGCATAGAACCTCAACACGGGGAAGAGACTGGGCAACACTCGGGAAATTTATGTAACCTCTGGGCACGTCCCAAAGAAACATGAGAATCACTTTGGGAATAGAAGGCGCTGGAATCTCTTGTCATATTCCTAGAGTGTAAAAGAAGGTGCTCATAAACTTGTAAAATGGCAGGGATAGAACATCTTGCCAACCCCTGGACACACAACTGGGTCTAAAAATTACAGAAGTTTAAGCTAAGAAATTGAATACTGTAGTTATGAATCAAATCTGGTTATGGTTTCCTAATCTATCTAGTCTAAACCCAGAGAAGGAAATAAACCCCACAGGGACAAGGGCAAGTAGGAATGCCAATTTGACAGATTGTGGCATTCAAAGCAAATGCCAAACCAGACCTCAAATTATTGGCTAGATAGGGTGTAAGCAGCTACAGACCACCAATGTGTGTCCTTGGCTAAAGTGCAAAGTCTTTCAACACACACACAGGAAACAGACCAGCTTGCCAAGTAAATGGTGAAAAAGTACCAGCACAGTTATAAGACACACTTTCCCCAACATCAGGTCTTGCAGATTCAAATCACATTCATTGCCCAGAGACAAAGTGCCTCGAGAGGTGACAACTTGTAGAGGAGTGTGTCCACAGTTCTTCAGAGCTGGTATGGATATAGAGAATCACAAGCCATCCTCCAGGAAAGAACCCTGGTCAGTCAGCAATATTTTAACGTTATGTCCCGTGCAATGTGGCTGGCATAAATACAATCGTGAAGCAGTAAAATGAACAAAGCAAGAGCCCCTGGTGGATTTAATGTTCAGAGGAAGGCAAGCAGCAAAGGAATTGCCAAACAATGGCCTCTATTATTGGCCCAGTGTCACCAGGCAGAAAGTGAGAGGTAGGCTGGAACCTTGCAGATACATTTTTTACATACTTAACATGGAATGTAGTGGTAAGCTTTGCTCTTCTTTGACTTTATCTCTGCTCTGAAGATTTCAGTCATTAGCAATTCTATTTTCAAAACATTTGCAGCTTTACCATCCATTGTTCTCAAGCTTTGGTAATTGTTTAAACATCTCCTAATGGTTCTTAGAAATGTTGGCAATGTTTGTCAACGGGCAGTAAATGCTATCATTGGAAACTCATTCCATTCTGTGATTGCAGTTACCCATGATATAATATTCCATGTCTTGGGAGATGGGCTGTAATGGCATGTGATTTTGTACTTTAATATTCTGGGTACAGGTGCAATCATGCATTTGCCACCTCGACCCTGATGACTAGACTCTTATACCCACCTTTTGTTTGTTAACTGATTTCTTTGTTGTGGAATGACAGAGCATATTATGTTGAGTGGAACAAGCAGTAGCACCACTTTGGTGTTTGATAATCGCCTCCATAGTTGACATGTGGTGCTGACATTCTCTGATGTGAATCACTGGTTTCTTGGTTTGTTATGATTCCAGTTGTAACATCATCCTCAACTGATGTTGCTGGGTTTGCCAAGATAACCATTGCAGCGTCTTTCCTGGGCTTCACATACCTTGTCATTGCTTCTTGCTTTGACAGCACCATTGTTGGCACCACACTCCACGACATAAACATCACAGGCGGTAATTTTCATTTGAGAAGCAATGTCACCTTGCAGGGATTTCGGTGCTCGACGTTTCTGTGGCCTGGTCTTCGACCTGGCCTCCTTGATCGAGGCCAGAACCATGTCCAGTATGGTTCTGGTATGTTTGTGAGGGTATTAGTCACAATCGGTGAGCTCTAGAGCAGCGGTTGCTAATTGGTGGTCTCGTGGGCCGCCCACGAGACGATTTTATTTGTGTATTGTATGTAACTGTACTGTATTTACTTTGTTATATTTAATGGCATCAAATAATTTGCTTTAGTGGTCATGAGCTTCCATAAGATTGGCGACCTCCGCTATAAAACGCACAAACAGATTTGTAAATGTGCTTGACTGTTACTATAATTACTGTTTGATTTCTTTGTCTATGTCAGTAAACTTAAAATGTGTTGTTGGGGTCAAGAGAGGTGAAGAGTACCAATATACAGTTTCATAAAATAGTTAGTTGGCAATCTTAATATACATGTGTTTTGTTAGTTAGAATGATATACTGTACAACCAGAAAAGAACTAAGCACATTCCTGGGCCCAGTGAGATTCCTCTCTCGGTATTAACCAAGTTAGTTTAGACAGTATGAATTCCAGATCCTTTATGTAGAACAAACTTGGTTAGCAATCATAAAGTATTTATTCATGTGGGTTCACACGACATTACTTAAAAACCTCCACATAATCCACCTAGGCAGGATAAGTTACAATGAAATTACAAACAATTGTTTGGCCCTAAGTCAAGAGCCAGTTTATGCAGATAAGGCCCCTGATCTTTAATTAAAAAGGAAGTTACATATATTGTACTATACTTTCTTATAACTCGTTGAAATAACTGGTATCCAGTTAACAGGACTAACCAAGTTTCAACTGGGAAGCAAAGCCCTCCACTTTAGTTAACTTAGTTGACTCCACATATTCACTAAGACCCTTGGTCTTCCTTAACCTTGAATGATAATTATAAATAGTACACAGGAAATGAATATAGGTAACCAGTGGCTATATGGTCATTCTATGCAAAATCATCACGGCTCCCAACCTGACCATTTCAGATTTGCATAAAATTTGGTAGGATGTTGGAGCAACACATCCGTGCACAATTTTTGCCCTCGATGGTGCATGATATTCATACAGTAGAGTTGCCAATGTGATAAAAAAAATACAACATTTTTGCTTGCACGCACATCAAAAAATAATTCATATCTGCTTCTAATTGAGGGCTTGTTTTGAAGCTAAGGAGACATGGCTTTTATTAAACTTTTTTTTTTTCATGACATACAGTATTTAATTTTTCATTTTTTAGATCACATAATGTGTCCTTTTGATCTTGGACCTATAATAGTACATCTTTGGTATAACTTTCATTTTGCGATGTGTATGGGAACAGGAGTAAAACAAATGATAAAGAATAGGTGTGTGTAGTACAGTACAGTAGTAAAGTACTTAATGCGCCAAACATGCATTGGGCAAGTTTGAACTTGTCTGATAGTGTTTGTACTAAGAGCAGGTTGTGTGTGTGGGTTTTTGGTAGCTTCAATTGTTTCAAATCTAGCTCCTAATTATTAAATTCTCTGCCAGTTATCGGAATTGACTTTTGGATGACCGAGTTGTGTTTAAAGCTGGAGTAAGCTTCAACCTTTTAATGTTTTGTAAGCTCCTATTGCTAAGAAATTCAACTTTTGTGAGCTTTTAATTTGGCATTATTGCTTCTCAATCTTGCTAGAGTTTCTGTGGTGTGGAAATGTTTTTTTTTTTGGGGGGGGGGAGGGGGGGAAAGTGGGAGCTAGGTTTGTGGTGAAGCAGTGAGGGGGGGAATTGGAAGACGAGAGAAGTGAGAAGGTGAAAGATGGAAAGGGAGGTAGGGGGGGGGGGGAAGTGGGAAAGTTCTAGGAACAGAAGGGAGTAGTAGGAAGTGGCATGTTGGAAGAGAGAGAGAGAGAGAGAGAGAGTATTGGTAGGAGGAGGAAGGCTTGAGAGGTCGCCCAAAGTCAAGTGGGTGAAAAGAAGTGGATATTGATTTTTTTTCTTAAGTTTGTTTTGTCTTGGTGAGAATGGTGGGAGAATAGGAGTGAAGAGAAGGAAATTGTAGAATGCATGGAGAGTTGGTGTCGGAAGATGATGATGAATTGGATGGTGGGGCGGGGGAGCGTTGTAAGCATCTTTACTCTTGAACATAGTGACGATATCGGCCGTGGGCCTACAGGGAGAGGATGGTGGGGTAGAGATGGTGGGTGAGCAAGGGGTAGTATGCAGCTTGAGCATAATTCTGGCAAAAAGTTCACACCATCATCTTCTACCATAACTTCTTGAGCTGGAACATCCTGTGCTGTATGAATTTATAAATTTTCCACTTTTTATCTTCTTAATCTTCTAAATCTTCTTCTTTTAGAGTTAACCCACTAAGGTGAAGTTGAATAGGTGAGGGGTAGTTGAGGGAATTCTCCTGGTTAATGAGGTTGATCTGGACATGCACGTTCTAAGCCACCCCATCCTGTAATCTTGCTCCTATCCACCCGAATTCCTAAAAAGATAGAGGTGGAGGGGGCTCGGCACCTTCCCTACCTGCTGTAGGCCAGCAGGTAGGGAAGATTATGATACAAGGCATTTATATCTAATAAGTACTATATTGGCAAAATCAATAATGTCACTTGTCTGCTATAGTGAGACTGTTTTGATTATACAGTCTTGATGAGCGAAGTACATAATGGGTTATTCCCTTTTACACGTGCAAAGATATTTACTGTGCCAGAATTTTGCTTATAGAGCTGGAGTTAGAGCATTAAGGTTCAGTCCCGAGAGGTGTGGCTTGAGCTGCATCCTGTTGACCTTTGCCCATTCTTGGAGAATGCATAAAGTAACACTTGTAGCCTTGGTTTACTGTGTGCCATAATTCAAATATCACCAGCATAACATATAACAGTTTCCGTAGGTTGTACAGGTATGCCATGGATAAGTTTGTGCATAAGTATATTGAAGAGCATAGGGCTTAGGACCTTGAGGTTTCACCTTGAGGTTTCACCCATTCAGACAAGTAACGCAGCCCGCACTCGGCGATGGCTTCCTTGCCTCTAGCGTTAATACTAACTTGATGAAAGACAAAGTAACTCTTAATTGTGCTCAAACTAGATTACTCATAACTCGGTTGGATGTTTTTTTTTTTTTTATTGTTGCCGCCGAAGGCGGCTAGTTTATTGTGCACCCCATACTCATCCTGTGAGCGGTAGCGCAAAAGCATTACAGAGGGCACAAAAGATCTTTATCAGACCTCATCTTAGATTATTACATTAACACTTGCATCTATCCTTCACACCTTATAGTTACAATGTCAGCTAGTTACAGAGTGAGTGCTATTTCAGAGCTACATATTTACAGTAAGTCATCATACATTAATGGTAGGTCTTATCGCTAATACATAATAGTTTGACCAATGGGGACATTACAGTCATAGGGGAGCTTCTGTTTCTTGTTAGTCTTCAAAAATACACTACTTATTTCTGAATCTCATATGTCGTTCATCTACTGGAAGCGAAATGTGGATACAGTGCAAGTATTCAGGTAATTTTCCCATGGTAATAAGATAGCTTGCCATATCATACAGAGTGAGCTTAGATCTATCTCTAAATGGCTCAATTTTACTACAATCCAAGATATAGTGTTCTAGTGTGTGTCCCTGTCTTTGTCCACACACTTTACACTTTACTTCATCTAGATCCCTATACAAGCCGAACTGCCAGAGATACTTGTAGCNTGCTTGTGTGACGTCAAAGGCAGGGAGCATGCGCCTGATGTTACAATATCCGGTACGGCTGCCACCTCGAGTAATAAACACGCAGTAATAGCTACAGCATCATCATACCTGTACACTCACTCACTCGATCCTTGCGGTTACCTTACGATGATTTCGGGGTTCAACGTCCCCGCGGCCCGGTTGCTGAACTGGTCAACCAGCTGTTAGACGCGGCTGCTCGTACCTGACGTATGAATCACAGCTTGTTGATCAGATACTCGCGCGCACACTCATATTACAGTATTATGTGAAATTATATTGTGCAAGAGTTCCACGCATGAAGTAATTTACTGTACAGCGAACGATGCGTTAGTGTTTAGTGGAAGCACAATGACGTCAATGAAGCTGCCAAACGATCGGTCTTAGTATTGAATTATTTTATTAGCATGGATGTGAGGCTGCCAGTCTAGGCTTTGTGGAGAAGTAGCTAGATAGCGTACTTGGGGTCTATTAACCCCCCCCCTCCTCTTACCTATTTTTCATCTTCCTCCCATTCACTCGCTCTTTATCTCCCATCTCTGAATTATTACAGAATAATAAATTACAGAAAATAAATTTGCTTAAAAACTACAGAAACAAATTCAGATGTAAGGGTAGCACTGGGCCGACCCCTGACTGGCCGCTGACACTGCCATCCTACACGTCTCGTCTTGAAGAGTTGAGTGAGGCTAGCCTCGAGCGTCTGATATCTGGTCGCCTACCTGGACAGATACATTCTCTTATATACATAAATATTCCAGTAGTATATGCCATGTATCCGACGTAAAGGTCTAACTCCCGGCTTGGCGCCTTCTTTTGGTAATTACCTAAAGGTCTAGCTCCTCACTAAAGGTCAGTGGTCGACAACTTATGCATTTTCTCAATGTTAACATTGAGATTCATATTTAGCTGACTGAAGAATATAAATTTAAATGCAACAACTAAAAGTCGAGATTATTTTTCATCGGTATTTTCACAGGGAAAACAGTTAGCCTACTAAGTTTTTGTTTGGATATATTTGATTGAAGATTTGAAGCGTAAGTGATTACCTTTGGCCGGCGGCTGACTACGTGAGCAACTCCAGGTTCCCAGTGGGCAGCGTCCCTCCCTTTAACAATGGTCTCGGTCACCACTACATATATGTCCAGTCCTCCATCTCTACCTCTCACCTGTTTGTTCTGTCTGTCTGTCTGGCTGTGTGTGTACTCACCTAATTGTGCTTGCGGGGGATGAGCTCTGGCTATCTGGTCCCGCCTCTCACCGTCAATCAACTGGTGTACAGGTTCCCGAGCCTACTGGGCTCTATCATATCTACACTTGAAACTGTGTATGGAGTCAGCCTCCACCACATTACTTCCTAATGCATTCCATTTGTCAACCACTCTTGTGTGTGTGTGTGTGTGTGTTGTGTGTGTCTCTCTCTCTCTCTCTCTCTCTCTCTCTCTCCCTCTCTCTCTCTCTCTCTCTCATCTCTCTCTCTCTCTCCCCCTCTCTCCTCTCTCTCTCTCTCTCCTCTCGTCTCTTTCTCTTTCTTTCTTCCCACCCACCCTTTTCCCACACCCCGTCTCCTACTCTGCTGCTCATCTCACCCCGTTTATCTGTTTCCACTCTTCCTCTCCCCGCTTCCACTATCCCCCCATTTCCCCACCTTTACCCACCCTCTCTATTTTCCACTAATCCCTTCGTCCCTCCCCCGCTCTTCCCTCGACCCTCCTCCCTCACTCGTGCCCGTCCCTCACACCTCTTCCTTTCCCATGAGGTCACAACTATAATGATTTACATGCATTAGTTAAGAAAAAGGCTAAAGGAATCCATCCAAGGAACCCGACCATACCTCCACTCCTGTATATATATGCTCTTAAATCCTTATTTAGTTTGTCGTTTGTTTAGTTCATTAATTAGATTTAGATTTTTTATTCAGGTAAAGGTATATACATTGAGTTGCATACATAATGTTGGATTTAAAGATAGAGATAGTACATACAATACCTAAAGCCACTAGTACGCATAGCGTTTCGGGCATATGTCAGTATACTCATCGTGTGGGCGATGGTGGGAGAATAACGGAAGTACCCTACCTATACCCACTCTGTTGGAGATAAAGGGTGGGTTACAGAAGCACCCGCTGTACCCTCTGCTCGGTAGTGGGGAATGGTCACAGACGTCAAGGTACTCGACTGGGGTACAGACAGCACCCAATGCCCATCTGTTGAAGATGGGGGGGGGGGAAAGAGGAGGAGGTGGGTCCACAGGCAACATGGAGGGAGTTTCCTGTCGCCAAGGCGAAGTGATTGCGGTCGTCAGCCACATGTGTCTGGTGCGTCACACACTCGTCAATACACTCCACAAAGTCCATGTTTATCTTAATGTAGTCTGAGATAAAGAGGGTGGTGTTAGGGGTGAGGGGGGTAGGTGATTGGGGTAGGGGGTAGGTGGTTAGTGTTGGCCCGGGGGGGGGGGCTGGTAGAGGATACAGTTTCCACTGAAAATAACAAAATGTTAAGAGTCTACTCATTTAAGAAACGGTTATATAACCTTTATTTACGGACCGACATAATCACACGATGCTGCTTTGTCTAGACAAGGGGACAAGGACCCCTTAGCTGCCCCCTTGACCTTCTAGACATAGGAGGGGTGGATTCCTTACCTCCCCCCCCCCTCCCCCACTCCCTGGCCTTGACAAGGAGGCAAGGAACCCTAAGCTTTTCCCTCCCTCCCTCCCTCCCCCCTGACCTACTAGACAAGAGAGCACGAACTCCCTTGCTCCCCCTCTCCCCGACCTTGTGAACTAGGGAGCAAGGACCCTGAGCCGTGCCGTCACCCTGGCAGGGTGTAGAGGAGCTACAGGAGGTAGACCAGCTGACCTTCAGGCGGTGTTACCATAGCAACAGGGTGCTAGCTTCACCACCTTTCTCACAGAAACACATATTGGACGACAACTATATTTACCTGAGGGCCGCTAGTACTAGCGACCAGCGTATTTTATATTGTGATATTTTCGAGGAGGAAGGACCTTTGACAAGCTGCCGGCTTCCTGACCCCGCCGAGGTAACTTGAGAATGATGGTGGTCCTCTGGTAAATTCAGGTAAAATTAAAGCAGTGTGACTCAGAGGTTCCTCTCTCTCAGCAGCGGGGAGGCTGAGATGCGGAGGGCGGCCCGGAGTTGGTGGTGGTGGTGGTATTACCTCATGTATATCTGCGTGGTGGTATTACCTTCACCTCGTGGTGTATCTTCCCAGTCACCCCGGTTACTTCTCCATCTTGTACACCAGACTTTCATGAGGAACTGTATCAAATTTAATTATTATATGCTGCTGCTGCTACTGTTATCATGTGGTGATGTGCTGTCATTGTCATAATACTGGTGGTGTAGTTGCTATGTGCGGTGGTGGTAACGTTACCGTTGGTGACGTTATTGGTGGTGCGGTGTTGGGACAAACCTGTCAGGGCAGCAGCCTAACAATGGAGCCCTCAGACCCCCTACCCTCCAACCTCTAATCCCTGTTTGTACCCTAGTTCCCTACCCTGAACGCATCCGCACCTTGGTTCTGGCGTCGACTCTCCTAAGTGACAATTATCGGTCTCTTTACACCTCTTTTACTGCCGATTCCCTTCCCCCTATTTTCAGCCACACTCAAACACAGCACTCACTCACTCACTCACACTGAGAATGAATGCGCTTCAGGAAATGATAGACTTCTTTAACGAGTTGTGTTCGGATGCAACCGGCCAGTTTGTCCCCCCTCCGGAGGGAGGGTAATAAAAGGCATAGGTCTATCCCTAGTTTAACCAAGGATATAGGCAGGCGCTTGAGCACGACGGCCTGGAAAACTACAGGAACAAAAGAACAGCAGAGAGTACATTGGGAGGCTTCTATGCTACCCTTGTCATCTCAGAGTTGGAAGCTTCTATGCTCAGGGTGAGAAGTGAAGCTTCTTGATCTTGAGTTATCTTGAGATGATTTCGGGGCTTTAGTGTCCCCGCGGCCCGGTCCTCGACCAGGCCTCCACCCCCAGGAAGCAGCCCGTGACAGTTAACACCCAGGTACATATTTTACTGCTAAGTAACAGGGGCATAGGGTGAAAGAAACTCGATGCCCATTGTTTCTCGCCGGCGTCCGGGACCGAACCCGGGACCACAGGATCACAAGTCCAGCGTGCTGTCCGCTCGGCCGACCGGCTCCCTAGCATAAAGACAGTTTTAAAATAACATTGCAGGTAGACCAAAGACCCGACTCAGATTAATTCACAGTCCATTACGTGGAAAATAACAGTTAATGAACAAGTGATGACACCGAGGATAGGTGAGGAATCATTCACGGAGAACGACAGAGAAGTGTGTGAGGATCCTAACAGGTGGCCATCACAATAGAGCAAACATAAGTTCCTGAGCTAAGGAGGATGAAACCAAACCAACACTGTCAGATAACTAGAGACGAAGTAAAAAAAAAAGGAGCCAAGCACAATTAAGACTGTTAGATATCACCATGGATACTAGGAGAAAGAGCAGATTTCATGTGCTGGCCACTCGCTATGTTATAACACAGTTCACTGGAAATGGGAGAATTGCCAGTGAGGTGGAAGACATTGTAATGCCAATTATACAAGGGAAACATGAGGCATTAATCTACAGTTCAGTGTCCCTTACTTGCATATCATTCAATATTAATTAATTAATTATTTATATATATATATATATATATATATATATATATATATATATATATAATATATATATATATATATACATACATACATACAAGAAGGTACATTGGGTAGTGAGGATACATAGCATATATATAGTGGTTACATACTTGTAAAGCCACTAGTACGCTCAGCGTTTCGGCTCGGATGGTAACATATATGGTATGGTAATATGGTGACATATATCACGAGAAAGAGGATAGTAGAACATCCGGATAGAATGGATTCTAGCACCACCAGCACGGGTTTAGGGACCCCGGCCTCACAAACTTCACAATTATATGATCGGGGAACTAGAACCAAGAGCCGTGGGTCATCCTCTGCTAATATAACTTTAGGTGAGTACTCTAGCCCTCTCTCTCTTTGTGTATATATATATTTACGGTCTATAGCTAAATATTAGTGCCTATTCTTCTTTGTATTGTCTGTGGTACGATAGTTTCCCAGCATGAAACTTGAAAACACACATCATCAGTTTTGAAACCGCACGAAATTATAAGAACATAAGTGGGCACTCGTAAACAAATTCACTGATCATTCTCGTGTTCTTATTGGTTGTTGGTCTGGTTACCGCCCCCCGGGCTGTCCTGTGATTGGTCCAAACTGACACACCCACAAGAACAATTACAGCTGTCATTACAATATTAATGTCCTCCATATGCGAAATGAATTAGAAAGAAATTACATTAAAAATTGGATATTTGATCAGTCGATACGTCCATATTTATTTTTGTTTGACGTGGCGAAGTTTATATTGTATATGACTCACGCGGTTAGTCTGGTTAAATATCTGCATGGTGGCCAGTAACTGGAGATGTGACCGCACAGCCTCGCTCTATGCTGATTGGAGATTTGCTGACCGTACTTGGTGTATACTGGTATACCAACATACTCATGACGAGCTTCCCAGCCTTACAAGTGCGCTCACTCCGACCGTCCCTCACCCTGCTCCAGGGTCACCCTCCCTCACCCTGCTCCAGGTCACCCTCCCTCACCCTGCTCCAGGGTCACCCCTCCCTCACCCTGCTCCAGAGTCACCCCTCCCTCACCTTGCTCCAGGGTCACCCCTCCCTCACCCTGCTCCAGAGTCCCCCTCCCTCACCTTGCTCCAGGGTCACCCCTCCCTCACCTGCTCCAGAGTCACCCCTCCCTCACCCTGCTCCAGAGTCCCCCCTCCCTACCTTGCTCCAGGGTCACCCTCCCTCACCCTGCTCCAGAGTCACCCCCCCTCACCCTGCTCCAGAGTCACCCCTCCCTCACCCTGCTCCAGGGTCACCCCTCCCTCACCCTGCTCCAGAGTCACCCCTCCCTCACCTTGCTCCAGGGTCACCCCTCGACCCCTTGTTACGATACGAGGTTGTCAGTGACATTTATACTCGTGCATTGCAAGGCATTGTAAGGCTCATTTTCGTGTAGTAAAATGTATTTTGTTTTTCTAAGAATGTTGAGGTCACTGACTCCCAGTTGATATCTTTATCCCTCTACAGACTGACATGTTAATTTAGTTGTTACGTGTGAATGTTGACCCTTGTATATACATTGTATATTTTACGTAAGATACCAATAAATGTTTCTTTCTATATATATATGCTCTTTAAATATCCTCTGTTCATTATGTAATTTTCAAAGAACGAACATCTTCAGTTTCACTGCTGTAAGATTCTATTTCTACTCGATACTTAAGAGATTTTTCACTACTTTGAGATGTCTATGAAAAATCCGCCTGGAAAGAAAATGTTCAGTGTAACGTCGAATATTTGTCAATGGGTGAAGGAAAGGATGATGGTAGACCGGCTGGAAAAAGTGCTTTCCGAGAAAAGCCATTAGAGAGAATTCCGAGAAAGACACTAGAGAAGAAAAGCCTAGAGGAAGTTTGAGTATATATGTGTGTGTGAATACAGCAGGGATGGGGAGTAAACACTGTATGGGATGATCGTAATGGACAAGGCTGGGTGGAGGCGATTTACAATAAAAGCAGATATTGCTGGGGGGTCCGGCCGGCGGAGCAGACAGCATGCTGGACACGTGATCTTGTGGTCCGGGTTCGATCCCGTGCGCCGGCGAGAAACGATGGGCAGAGTTTTTCACCCTGATGCCCCTGTTACCTAGCAGTAAATAGGTACCTGGGTGTAGTCAGCTGTCACGGGCTGCTTCCTGGGGGTGGAGGCCTGGTCGAGGACCGGGCTGCGGGGACACTAAAAAGTCGAAATCAACTAAAGATATCCCAAGAATCAAGATATTGTACATGAAAATTAGTTACTAGCCCTGTACACCTGGAGG
>WNGS01001312.1:4567354-4601648 GCA_020271785.1 Procambarus virginalis | reverse complement strand
CCTCACCCTGCTCCAGGGTCCACCCCTCCCTCACCTCTGCTCCAGGGTCACCCTCCCTCACCCTGCTTCCAGAGTCACCCCTCCACTCACCTGCTCCAGAGGTCACCCCTTCCTCACCCTGCTCCAGGGTCACCCTCCCTTACCCTGATACAGGGTCACCCTCCCTCACCCTGCTCCAGGGTCACCCTCCCTCACCCTGATACCAGGGTCACCCTCCTCACCCTGCTCCAGGTCACCCTCCCTCACCCTGCTCCAGGGTCCTCCCACCCTACGTCACCTCCCTCACCCTGCTCCAAGGTCACCCTCCCTCACCCTGCTACTCACTCCTGTGCCCAGGTCACCCCTCCCTCACCCTGCCTCCAGGGTCACCCCTCCCTCACCTCTCCAGGTCCCCTCCTACCCGATAAGGTCCCCTCACTCTCAAGGCACCCTCCCTCACCCTGCTCCACCCACCTGCCAGGGCACTCACCCTCTCCATCCCTCCTCACCCTGCTCCAAGGTCACCCTCCCTCACCCTGCTCCAGGGTCACCCTCCCTCACCCTGCTCCAAGGCTCACCCTCCCCTCACCCTGCTCCAGAGTCACCCCTCTCCTCACCTTGCTCCAGGGTCACCCTCCCTCACCCTGCTCCAGGGTCCCCCTCCCTCACCCTGCTCCAGAGGTCACCCTCCCTCACCCTGCTCCAGACTCCACTGCTCCAGTCCCTCTCCTCACCCTGCTCCAGTACCCTCCCTCACCTGCTCCAGTCCCCCCTCACCCTGCTCCAGGGTCACCGTCCTTGCTGCATGGTGTCTGGGTGACAGAGCTGCAGGTGTGGCAGGGTGAGGAACTAGCAGGCCGGTTAAGATGAGGAAGCTGCAGGTGTGGTGTGTAGTGGAGGTGTGTCAGGGCAAAGAAGCTGCAAGTGTGATAGGGTGTGGAACTTCAGGCGTTAGGGTGAGGGAGGAGCAAGTGAGGTATAGTGAGGAAGCTACAGGGGTGTTAGGTGATGTTGGTAGAGGTATGATAGGGTGAGAAGGTTGGTGGTGTGTAGGGGTGATGACCCTGCTGGTGTGTTAGGATGAGGGAGGTGCAGGCGCATTAGGGTGAGTAGCAAGTGTGGTAAGATGAGGAAGTTCACTACTACAGTGGATGACTGTTGGAGTGTGGTGGTAGCGCTTGTTTATCTGTGATGCTATATAGTGTGGATGGTATAATAAATGGATCTTTGTTATATCTAACCTTCACACTATTATCCATAGATTATCTCCAGGCTGACGCGACCCTACCCCAAAATAAGAAAGTGGGTAAAACTAATACTGACATAAACCTATCATGTTCAATATACCCAGGGTCCCGGTAGTACAGTGGGGTTCGTTCTCGACGCACAATCTAGAATTCAGAGTTCAAATCCAGAGTGGGACAAATAGTTGGGCACGTTCCTTTCACTTAATGCGTCTGTTCACCTAGCGGTAAGTTGGTACCCAGGAGTTGGCTTCTTGTGGGGTTGCATCCTAAGCAGATTCAGTAATTCGACCTGGGGAGGGGGGGACCCTCGATATAAGCCTAACGTGTATGAATACAATGGCTTCCTGTCCCCGACAATGAATTACGAGCTTTTCTGAATAATAATAATAATAATAATATCTGAATACGCATTCCTACGACGTCACAGACTCGTCACCTGACCCTCAACAACCTTTCCCACAGCAGCCCCCCCCCCCACACATATACTAAAATCCTTTTGACTTGTCTCAGGAGGGCAAATCCTAGACTACAGGACTGCCAGTCTAGCTCTGGCTAATTACTCCTAAAACTTAACTGTCGCATCTCCATTGATTGATTGATGCTTAAGCCACGAAAGAGGCGGCACCGGCATGACTAGCCCGTAACGAATCTCCAGACCTGTAGTATCTCATACATGGTGGATGCTGCACCCTCACCTGCTCTAGTTCATCATTAACTTGATTATCAGTTATATTAGAAAACTCAGTCCCGAAAGCCAGTGGATGTGACAAGATCCCGTCAAGCAATATTACCAGTTAATTTCGAATCACTTTTCTTTCAACTCTAAATCATTCATCGATAATTCTTTTTGCATTTCTCTTGCAGTTACCATTAGGTCCATTAGTTGCATCAACGGCAAAGTAGTTAGTGATTACTCTACGTATTTCATAAGACCAGATAATATTGATCGTCAGGGAAAATAAAATTCTTGAATCCAATGCTTCTGTTCAAGTAATATATATAGGTGCTCGCGAGTTAACTGTTGTGGATGAATGAATGTTAACCTCAGGTCCTCGTAACGCCTGAAAATGTTCAGTCGTTACGAGGACCTGGATAAATAAAAACACTTCCTCTCCTATTGTCAGAACTGCGACATTGTGACAATATCATCACGACATCAACAAGACGTCAGCAAGGCGGACAGCCCGCCTCCTATGCGAGCCTCCTCCCCCCCCCCCCCCCCACTGAGCAACGGTTGCAGTAATTTTCAAGTGTGGAAAGTTAGCCAGTTAGCCTGGAAATTCCAATACATCTTCATCTATATGAAGACTCAGCGTTAAGTTGTTTCCACAGTTTAAGGGAAGATAAATGTTGGTATTGTCTGGGGATCCTTCCTGCCTAGAGTTTCACCGACGGCCCTGTTATCTCGTCTTGCTTCACGTATTAACGGTTATCTGACCATCTGCACATTTCTTGAGTTACTAAATATTGTTCAAATGATCTGTTTAGAATTTACTTTGCTTATATACTATAGTTAATAATATTTTCTCTCGGTTTAATCTGATCAACAACGAAAATGACAAGTTCTTGAACGTCAGCCCGGCTCTACGGGTTTTATTATAAAATATCCAACAGTTACCTAGGAAATTAGAAAAGCATTATAACCATTAATATTGTACAAATTTCTGCAATAGTCTCTTACTCATCTTCAATAGTCTTCCTGGTGAAGACTTATGAAGGCACCTGAAGCATTGTGAAGCAGCACCTGCCCGAAACGCTACGCGTACTAGTGGCTTTACAAGATTGTAAATACTATGCTATGTATTCTCACAAACCCAATGTATCTTCCTGTATATAAATAAATAAATAAATAAATTGTGGCATGCTTCACGTGCAGAAAGTCACTGTGGTGTGCATTGTTGATCTTTGGACTTGTTACTGTTCCCAGACACATCACGGCGGCGCCCCTGGGTAGAAGCACCTACCATTATATCTGGCAATGAAAGTGCAGTTTACAAGCGAAAGCTTCCTGTTATTTTGAAAGCTAGTTCTTATGTTTATTTTTGTTATATTTCTTAAATCTTAATATTTCCGTCACATACGTCTTTCCCTACTGCAGGCTACAGCACAGAACAAAATAACCTCAATTACTGTCAACACAAGAGTAATTTGGAACCGAAATGCCTGGAGAAGTCTAGAAGTTGTACGTTTATACATATGTTTATTATATCTGTTACCTTCTTATATCGCATATTCCTGCTTACCCATAATCCCACAAGGTAGAAAGTGCTGGAGTGTGAAATATACAAGAAATATCTCTCTAAAGAACGCAATGCTGCAAGGTAAACGTTTATCGACAGTTTACACCCACACATTTAAATTGAACACTACCGAATGTAAATATATACACTACAGTCGATTAAGGCAGTGTCTGGGATGCTCCCGGACGCAGGTTCGAATCCTCGTCCCGGCCCTTGTGGATTTGTTCATATACACTAAATGTTTTCAAGTTATAGTTGTTGTTTTGAATAATAATTTGGTTGTTGCGCTCCCAACAGGGTAAGGAAGTTAGGCTACGCTTACCGAGGACGACGGGGTGACTAAACAGTTGAAACAAATACTTTTGACGATATATTTTGATCTAAACCGTTCATATGATTTACCAGGCCACCATATCTCATGTTAGAGCAGCTCATGTGGTGTGCTACGTACAGGTGTGTAATAGTTGTGTTGCAATAGTGGTTGTATTATAACGTTAAGTAGTCGTATGTGGTAGTTGTATGTGATTGTGGTAGTTGTCATGGTAGGTTCCGTCGAATGCAAATGTGATGAGGTGGTTTTAGTTGTAGTGCTGGTGGTAGTCGTATGTGGTAATAGTTGTACTTCAATCTCGGTGTACGGGTAAGTGAAGTAAGGTAGAAATAGCCTAAGCAACTCTATCCTTTTGATATGTATCTTATTGTCTCAATAAATTTACTTGAACTTAATTAAAGTGAGGTATATCTATTTTATAGACCCCCTCCCCCTCCTCTTCTCGCATTGTTGTACCTGTTGCGTTGTAATTGAACTATTCTAATATGTGAATTCTTTGTTGATCTGGCCTTTTTTTTGGGATGGTCGTGACTTCCACAACTTCTTTAAACGCATTCAAATTGTTGACTACCTAGTTATCTCTATCTCTCCCTTTCGCCTTTCCACCCACCCAAGAACTGAAACAAATGTATAAGGTTAACTGCATTGTTTTCCATGCATTTTTTTCCTGAATTATCTTACTTTTTACGGTAAAACTCGTAATCACACGTCATTTTTCACATTAGACTCCATAAATGACCATGAAAATGGCCTAGGGATGTTTATAATTTTTAATATTTCTTAAATCATATAATTTAGGCCTACCCCGATAAGCCAATGTCTGTTCTGTAACCCAGACTGGCTACAAATTTGGGCGAGGCATTCTCCAATAGACAAACACTGTACATATAAAACATGATTGCATCTATTTCCAACTTTTTCTGTGAACGTGTAAGTACGTTTGTGTATATATGTGTTCGTGTATATGTATGTGTGTACATTTATATGTGTATATTTGTATGTTCGTATATGTGTAATAAAAGCTTAATGTGGTTACGCTTATTCATTTACAAGATACCGATGAACGTCAGAACTTCTACAATTTGCCCCAACCGAGCGCTATCATATAGCTCAACATCACCTGTCCGATGTTCCTTGCATCGTGAATGTTTCAAGTTGATACAAAGAAATTTTACAAATATCATTAAGATATCGTAATTTTTTATTAAGAAAAGAAATGTTGGTGAAAACTGAAATGTATTTCTTCGAGGAATACGTTACAGTAATCTAAATATACTGGGAGTAGGAATCTAGCACTCAGTGATACAGACTCAGCATAAAAGAAAAGTATTTTTAACAAAAGCT
The DNA here is from genome assembly GCA_020271785.1 of Procambarus virginalis. Lineage (NCBI taxonomy): Eukaryota > Metazoa > Arthropoda > Malacostraca > Decapoda > Cambaridae > Procambarus > Procambarus virginalis. The sequence continues at coordinate 4,596,507 of WNGS01001312.1, read as the reverse complement.
TCAGAAAAATGCAGTCCTACTAGTGAAAGTAACAGTAGCTCACAGCAGTTCGTAGACCATAATAGTGTTATATATGGTAGTGGCAGCTCGATTATGAAATAATGATCCAACTTTCTCAGCGGGGGAGGCCTTGGCAGGGAGGGGGAGGAGCGGATCCTCCAGGAATCAACCCTAACCCTAACCCCATTTCTACCAGTTAAACTGAATCTTCTTACTCCGCATGTTTATCGAATTAGAATATACTGTCGACAGTACAAGCAGCTCTGTGTTATACTACTAGTACTAAATCAGGGCAAAGACCTAAGTGCATAAAAGTAATTATCAAAAGACTCCAAACCGGGAGACCATGTATCAAGTACATAAAATATTAACGGATTCTCAATTATTAAAAAAATGCATTTTCTTGTATTTAGTTTAGTTTATTTATTTATTTATATACAAGAAGGTACGTTGGGTTAGAGAGAATACATAGCATAGTATTTGCAATCTTGTAAAGCCACTTGTACGCGCGTTTCGGGCAGATAAATTATTCAAATTAGTTCAATTATTATGCACGTAATCTCGGATCTCCAAAAATATATGAATAACCTAATAACTAACCTAACCCAGCCGAGCTTAATACACCCCAACCCAAGCTAATATACATACTAATTATAAATATGCTGTACTGTATACACGGTTCTGACAATTAGAAGACGGGCCATGTGGAAGGGCCTGTGTACAAGTTGGCCATAACCTCCCCCTGGGGTGGAGAGGTGGTGCTCACCTCCCCGGAGGACTCCACCACGTCACCAAACATGTGTGTGTCCATTTGCAGCAAGACACAGTAGTTTCCCACCGATATGCAACGTGTATATGGCCGCAAGGCTAAGTGTTCAACCTATTAAGGGAACGTCGGGGCACATCCGCCATTTGTCTGTCGCGGCCCCCAAATCAACAACAAACATTTTCTTACATTAGAGCAAGAATATGCTTTCACTCACGTTATGATGGCAGTGAGTGTGTCCCCGTGTGCTCCTCTGTGGCCACAGTTGTAGTATGGTACGAGGCGGGTCCCCAGGACACACCACCAACACACTAACACCTTGAGACTGGGGCGTCAACACGCTGGTGTGTGGCCAGAGATTACGTCACCTGCACGCTTATGGCCACAAGTTACCCCTCTTATTTTCTTTGATTTGTCACATTTTAGGGAACTTAAATATTATTTAAATATAAATATTTATATTTACTTTCCTCGACGAGGAAAGGAAGTCGGCGGCTTGTCAAAGGTCCCTCCATTTGTCCAGATGATCTTTTCCAGCTGTATTTTAAAAGTTTTTGCACTTACGGCTGCGGCTGGTAGGCGGTTCCATAAGATTATGTATAACCCTATGGGTGAAAAAGCATCTCGTTTTCCGTCCTACATTGTGTCATGAGCTTGAAACAATACTTAACTAATTGTGCTTGCGGGGGTAGAGCTCTGGCTCTTTGGTCCCGCCTCTCAACTGTCAATCAACTAATGTACAGGTTCCTGACCCTACTGGGCTCTGTCATATCTACACTTGAAGCTGTGTATGGAGTCAGCCTCTGTCACATCACTTCCTAATGCATTCCATTTGTCTACTACTCTGACACTGAAAAAATTCTTTCTAACGTCTGTGGCTCATTTGAGTACTCAATTTCCACCTGTGTCCCCTAGTGCGTGTGCCCCTTGTGGTAAATAGCCTGTCTTTATCTACCCTATCAATTCCTCTGAAAATCTTGTGTGGTGATCATGTCCCCTCTAACTCTTCTGTCTCCCAGTGACATGAGGTTTAATTCCCGTAGTCTCTCCTTGTCTCTCTTCTCAGCTCGGGTACTAGTCTGGTGGCAAACCTTTGAACCTTTTCCAGTTTAGTCTTATGTTTGACTAGATATGGACTCCATGCTGGAGTCACATACTCCAGGATTGGTCAGACATGTGGTATACAAAGTGCTGAAAGATTCCTTACACAAGTTTCTAAAGGCTGTTCTTATGTTAGCCAACCTGGCATATGCCGCTGATGTTAATCTCTTGATATGAGCTTCAGGGGGCAGGTCTGGCGTGATATCAACCTCCAGGTCTTAATCTCTCTCTCTCTCTGATTCTTGAAGTATTTCATCTCCCAAATGATACCTTGTATCTGGTCTCTTGCTTCCTACACCTATCTTCTGTTGCTAACCTATCCTACACCTATCCTAACCTATTCCTACACCTATCTAATTGTTGCTCATCGTTCGTGTAACATCTGACCTTTTGAACAAATTGTCCGGATCAACATCCTCCAAATTGTTCAGTATTAAATTATGAATGGAATAACTGATAAATGTTTTCCTGGAATAGAGTATAGAAAGTCTGTACTGTACTTAATTATTACAAGCCTATTGATCGAAGCTTTCCTTGGCCAAGTACTGATCTTCCACAGGATGCAACCCACATTATTTGTTCAACTCTAGTCTCCAAGATACCTATTTACTGCTAGGTGACCAGAAGCATCAGAGAAAAGGAAACCGCCCAACCGTATCGGTCCTGCCAAATATTCAACTCGGTATGCTTTAATTTTAATTTGACGTTCACCCTTTAATTTGACCATTATAATCCAAGATGGAATACAATTCTAGAAACCCATACATAATGGTCCAGGACGATGACTTTCTAGACTCTTCCGAGGAAGTTTATCATAAAATGAGCAACCTGTCCTCACGCAGATCTGCTCAAGGGAATGTATTGGGAACAACTTCATAATTAGTACCAATATCTACTCTCTATCCAAGGTAAGACTAGGGTAGGCAATAATATGAAATATGGAATTCAAAAAACTATTTGTGCCTGACAATTTCATTTATAGAAAACCAAATTCTTAAAAAAAAAGAAAAGTTTCAGCACTTTTATTTTTAAATTAATGATTTATAATACAACAATGTTATAACTTAAGAATAATCTGTTTACAACAAAGGTTTGTTTGCCAGTTTACATGTAGACTATTACTGGAACTGTAATATGCTTTTAGATCATCACAAATACCTGATAACAATCAAGGTGGTTTGAAAGGGGGATGTGGTGTATTATGGCAATGAATTTGCAGTGATGATGTACTCAAAATGAGAGAACTGCAAAATACCTTTCAGTAGCAGCAAATGGGCCCATGCATGGTAGACCTATGACATGCGAACAATGCTGGTATGCACTGCCCTCCCTTAATTCTCTAAACCCCACCCACAGTAAATACATAAAAGATCATTAATATGTGAATAGTTGGTAATGTTACCTAAACATATCACGGGGGCTGAAATATGCAAGAAGTTGTAAATGAATTGTCTAATCGACAGGTTGATCTTTAAAAAATAGTTGCTGTGACAACTAATGGTTCATCCCAGCACGATTGGTGACGAAGCATGTTTTGCAAATTATATTGGGCATCCACTGGAAGGCTTTCATTGTAATGTAAGTAAGGAGGCCTTGTGTGCAAAAGCTGGCCTTAAACTTGAAGTGATAAACTGTAACAGTTAATATATTTATGCTTATGCTCTGAAGAAAACAAAAATTATGATTTCGGAATTAACCGAGCGAGGTGAATTCGGTGTACACAAGACGACTCATGTTCATCAAAGTTCATTTGCTTAATAGAGGTTCTGTACTTAAACTAAATATAGAAGCCAGTAGGTATGCAGGAGCTGGGCTGTCTAGTGGTGGCAACAAGTTCTAATGAATTTCGAGCTAGTTTGAGTGAATCTAGTTACCTCTGAATTGTTTGCATTGTTGTTTTGTAGTTTTCAAGCTGCATTTTCTGCGAATCCTTCAACCGTTTCTTCAGCTTCGCCGACTTTCTGGATGCTTTCCTAATGGGGGTAGCAGATGTCACTTGCGCCTTACACCTGTGAGAGGAAAGCCAGTTTCTGGCTCTGGTCCCTGGTAAGCTAAGTGAACTCTCACCCTACTGATGCTTCTGTTTATCATGGAGCAATCTTGGCAAGATAGCTTTACGTAGCCACCTGGAATCTACCAGAAAGAGGCATTTCATGACACTCAACTAAGGGTTCTTGGCTTGTCCTACTTTGAACATTTATCGGCTAATCACCATACAACCAGATCCCTAATTATTACCAAGTGTACAAGACTAACAGTAACCATATGTATAATTAACACAGAAGTACAAGAGAGTGATGACTATTAACACTGTATATGTTAGCAAATTATGAACTGTATTTTGCCCATCTTGGCCATTTAACCAACAGTAGTCAAGGCATAAGTCAGTGTGTTTTATGCAATAAACAATCAGTTGCTACATAATGTGAACAATAATGCCAATGAGGCATTCACTGTACAGAACTATCATCCACCTGCACGTGGCAAAGCTTTTATGCATTTCAATTCCCCAACTTCAACAGACCTGGAAATTGAGAAAACAAAGTTTTCATACCAGTGCAAATTACTGCTAACTGTTGGAAAACTTTTTATGATACTGTATATCTTAGTACTGTATTTTAAAAGAATCTAATTTTAGCCAGTACAGTACATTACAGTATATGACTGTCAGAGCTCAAATGTTTTCTTTATCTATAAATCACTGTATATAGGCCTTTATGCACCCTTAATTTCTTTCCTCATCATACACTCCAACACAGACCCTAGGATGGATGAATGGACTTTTTATCATGCGACACACAGGAATCTTTGGCTATTTACCTCCAGTAAACCTTTGCCCTGAATCTTATAAGCAGTTTCATCCCTAAAATACAGAAGAAATAACAAGCATAAAATATTAAAGGTCTGAGATGAGCCACAAATAAGAGCTACCATTACTAATGTAATGAGTAAAATGATGCTTCCACCATTACCTTTTTTTTTTTAGTTAAAGCATTAAAATCTGAAAATAATTGCAAAACCTTTATTTTCAAATGTTAGACATGCCAAAATAAAACGTCTATAAAAATCCCTGCACAATATTTATTAATCATGATAACCTCTTCAATAAGGATTCATCAGTGCAGATGGCTTTTGCATTCCTATGTACAAATATACAAGAAAATTACAGTCACAGAAAATTTGCTAAGGTCTTGATATGTACACAGCCTATTTTTTCAGACTAGCTTTCATGATACAACTCGTAGACCACCTGAATGACCTGTGCGTGCTGGTGTTGTGCCAATATTCAGAGCTGCTGCAACATTTCACATTAAATGCAGTGGAAACTATCAAATTAAAATGATGGCTTTCAACTTGCCTGGATACAAAAATATAGCAAATTTATTCCCAGTTAAAGCAACAACTATTAAATTATACTCATGTCTTGCCATTTATATCATGTTTTAACACTACCATGAAGCAAACCTGCTTCAGTTTGTAAGTAAGTGCAATAAGTCAATTGCACTTACAAATGTTAGGAGAGGTGAGGAAGACGAGTTAGTACACAATTTGTTAAAAGCTATGACTATTAAGATTTAAGTATTAGATAATAAATATACATGTGATAACACACTATCTTAAAATGAACCGCTCTAATTAATCTATCCATTATTTAGCATAGCATAAACCAGATCATTAAACAACAACTTTGCATTACTGCTACTCAGAGTTAAAAGTTCAGACCACCACAAGGTGTACAGTACATAACTATACTGTACTCTGCCATCACAAAATGAAAATGCACAATTCAGTTTTAACATTCGGTTGAAGATTTATGAACCTCCAGGGCCTACTGTACCAGTTATAATATATGTACGGAACGGGGTGAGAATAGCTTGAGCTACCTCATCCCTTTGTGTGTATTTTACATCAATAAACTTATTTCAATTTCAATTTCAATTTCAGTTATAATATGACTGAATGACTAAACACACAAAAATCACAGTAATGTGACGCATCAATAAGAAAATCATGTGTAATTTACTAATTACATTCATAACTTCTATACTTTCCTAAGGGTAACGTTCGTCAAATGTCGAGAAATTTATTTCGGTCCCAACAAATGAAAACCTCAAGATTAAAATTTTGCAAGTTTCCTGAAGAACTGTAGAATACTGTACTAATTAATCTAGTATTGTATTTCTGTATACAGTATAGTACAGTACAGCGTATATGCATATATTATATTATACAGCATATATTATACAGCATGTTATACTTCATATACATATAATACAATAAATAAAGGTTTAAAATGAAAGCAATTTTAAGCAATAAATTGTACATATAAATAGTCCCAAGATTTAAAAAGAAACACTAACCATTTATCACAATTACCAAGAGATCCATGTAAAATAGCTACATAATTATTGTACCAAAAGCGAGTCCTTACAGACTCCTCCATACCTGACAAAGAAAGCAAAACTGCTCAAATTAACAACCAACAATATCTGATCAACCTTTTTCCCCTACAAAACAATCCACTGGATGCCAGTTCCCTAAAATAAAAAAAGATAAAAACAAATCTCAATTTTCATTTTCCTCACAGTTGAGACCGACTCATTGTCATCCCTAAATTTTAAAAAGAGTGAGAAATTCAAGGCAACAATTCTTTTAAAACAAAATAAAGATGAACTAAGTAAGCCGGGCAAGATGATTTGTGACTAACCTTGTCTACTAGATTCAAACTTTAAATTCCACCACCTTTAGCAGCAGCATCACCCAGCACATATTTTTTGTACATGAGATTCATCTGTTCAAGGAATATGAATGTGAGGACTGTATGAGGGCCAAGGCGCATGTAATATGGCGTGAAACCCTTCCACAATGCGAAGATCCCTTCATTCCGTATCACCTTGTACAGGACATCCAGTGCACTTTTGTATTCCGGTTTACCATCAATTATTTTCATATTCTGAATTCTGAAAGGAAAAAAATTACCTTATCACAACATTAAGTAAAATTAAACAAATTTGAATAGAAAATTATACTAGTTTGAGAATGTTATGGACACGTACTATACAGTCACCCTCACACTATGTGTGACATACCTACAATATTGTACAGTAAAATCAAACATCTAATTCCATTAGTGCAAATCAACACCTACATTGAACATTCAATTACTCAATTGAATATTTTGTACTTAACTTGCCAAAACTTTGTCAAGGTAGTACAGTATACAGTATTTTCTGGCAGTAATAAACTAATTCTATCTTTTACTATATTTTCAAATTGCTGGAAATGACTGAAGGAACAAAACTATAGTACAGTGCTCCCTCCAAAATCCAGACCGGCCATATGGAGGATTTCCATTGTTAGTATTGTATACAATTAATCAATTCATTTTCAATTGGCCAAAAATTATATACATAAGTCAGATTTTAGTATCATCCCCCAATATATCTATAGGAAAGCAACATCTGCACATGAGGATGTGTGATAATTATTACTTAAAACACTTATTTAATATATTTAAGCATTAAAATATTTAATTTCTATCAATATCATTGCAATTTTCTGATCATAAAAATTAAATATATAATCAGCACTACTTAGAAGCATACATGTATTATACTTAGTACACACATGTTAATTTTGACATAAAACATTTGTCTGTAGAATTACAGGTTATTTATACAATAGAAATCAACATTTCTAGATACTGTACAGTATTTCGCAACAACCATTACATTGTGTGATTGCTCATCATTCAACTAAATGAAATCATAAATATAAATTAAATATTGATATTACCACTATTACCACTTTCAGACAATGTTGACAGTTTATGTGATAACATTACAAAATTATAGGGATTTCCAAGAACAGAAGGCTAATAAATCTCACCTTGTCTTTGCAATATCAACTGGCATTGAGGCAGCAGTGGTGACTAAACCAGAGATCATTGAGGCACAGAAATGAAGGAAAATGTTCTCTTGGAAGTAACCTGTAAAAATAACAACGAATAGAAAACACCTACAAGTGTTAAGTTGACAATTTTGCATCCCAAAGACACGTTTTAGAATCATTGATACTCTGATAGTAAACATTCCAGTGACACTAAATTGCATTAGCCAACTGCTATTCATGACCTTTTGTATATTCATTACTGTCATGCATAATCAATTATAAATTCAATTTTGTTTTTGCATCTATTCTATCAATTTGCAAACATTGGACACCAAATTTATAGTTATAACACAAGAAAAATCTGAAGAAACAAAATGGTTATAAACATTTTAAGCATTGCTAACTACGCCAAGAGCACTAGGTTTACGTTCCACAATTTGCAGAGGAGACCAAAATCTACTATAAATACATGTTTGGTTTTGCATCTGTTCTCTAGACAATTCATTTGTGAACATTTTGACACCAAATTTATTGTTATAACCCAACAAGTAAGTAGGCGATGAGTCACAATAACGTGGCTGAAGTATGTTGACCAGACCACAGACTAGAAGGTGAAGGGACGACGACGTTTCGGTCCGTCCTGGACCATTCTCAAGTCAACAATCGACTTGAATGGTCCAGGATGGACTGAAACGTCGTCGTCCCTTCACTTTCTAGTGTGTGGTCTGGTCAACACCAACAAGTTAGAAAATATTAAACAATTGAAAAAATTGTCACATCGCTGAGTGGGCTGTGTGCAACCCAGGTACCCCAAAATGTTTACAGTCCAGAATGCATGCAGAGATTGCACCCCCTAGTGTTAAAAGTAAATATTTTAAACTAGAAACCAATGACCATCAATCAGCTGTTGCCTTTGCCTTAAATTACAAATTAGTCAATATTATAAAGCACTGTATATTACAGTATATTCTGTCTCCAAATCCTACATTTAACCTAAAATTATTATTTCAAATCAATTAGGCAAATCAGTTCAAATTCCAGATTTTACCAGATGCAAAAGTAGAACGTTTTTATAATGACCTTTATCAAATTATATATGTTCACTAAATGATGGCAAGTGCACCAAATTCTACATTCTTCTCAATTTTAATGGTCCCCAAGTTATTGCACAATATTAGGTTGTCTATGATTCTATGCTGTTCTGATATCACTTCTGAGCTGAAAACTGAATCATTTCTGAGCTGAAAACATAAGTTAAAAAGGAGTAACTGATACACAAATACAATAGTAGAACAGTGTACTAGAGACTGACACAATTTGCACTTTAGCATTTAAAACATCTCTATAATTCCCTCATGATTACTTATTTCTCATACATACAGTACTGTATGCTACTGTACATTTTTCTTTTGCACAGTTGTTTATATACATACAACAACTTAAAAAAAAAAGACATTCTTTGTTTCATTAGGGTCAAAATATTTAGATATTCTTACCAGATTGTATGAGTGCCTGTTTGGCCTGAGAGTAAGATGCTAGCTGAGCAGCATTCACCACCATGGCTCTCCCCATGGTGGGTATAGCTCCCCTCCATAACGTTAACACGCCCTCTTCTCTCGTTATTCTAAACAGAGCATCAAACACACTCTTATAGTTACGACGTTCGGCTAGAGGTAGTCTGCCATCCGAGGTCATTCGGATTAGAGATATCTGAAAATGTAATTACAAAATTTGTATCAGATTAAAACACATTTATTAAACAAGTTTCTTTTTTTAGGGCTCAAAATGTCAGTTCCACTAAGCAGACAAAACACTGTAGTGTAAAACTCTAAAGGAATACCAGTAACAAACAAAACTTTCAGAACTTTTAGCTCAGTGGAGAGCTTCTAGCTTAAGAAGCAGTCATACAAAATTTTGCAATGGAAATGTTATCCTCTACAGCATACTGTATAACAAATTTAGCCAGAAACTGAACTAAAGATTCATTCAAGCCAGACTGTGAGAGGGAATTCAATTCTCTTCCCTCCTTCCCACCAACCCAGATTTTTGGGAAGAACACTTTGAATATTTTTGGTGGTTTGGGAATGTATTCCACCCCCATTTGTAGTATTGTGCCTGTGGGAAATCTGGTTCCAGCTATGGAACAATTCATTGTTCCAATTATGGAACAGTTTTTTCACAATGACCTTATGGAAATATGTTGGGAAATCCTGTAATGTATTTATCAAATCCCAAGGAAGAAAACACTGAAAGCTTCCACATGACAACTTCCTTAACAGCTGACTGTATACATTTCTTGACAGCTGCTGTACAGTATTCGAACATACAACTATAGTATATTACTGTATAGTATATCCAAAAATCTGAATATATTTACTGTGATAATCTTATACATTAGTCCCTACCAAGAGTGCAGAATGCATTCTTATAAAATTGAAAACATGCAAAACTTTTGAGAGATAAAGGTGCATAACACACTTAAAATTGACGACATTTGGAGAATGTGATTCTAGTGAGCTATTGTTGTTTATGAAAGTACATTGGAGAACCTAGTAGTCCTTAATCTGTGCAACCCACAATACTGTATGTAAAAATAGGCCTGATATACCAACCTGTCCTCTCGAATAGTACATCCCATTTTGACGAATAAATCCCCAACGTCAAAATATGATGGACTATAAATCATAAAGGCTCACAAATTGGATGGGCTGTCCCATTTTCTCATCATGCGTCCTTGGTCAAGTTATGTTCAGGCAATCTAGCACATCTTTTTTTTTTGACATTATGACAACTCGAGAGGATGGACTGGATATACAATATGGTGCAGTACTTTAAAAATTAAACAAATGACAATGTCAGTCTAAGATAAAAAAATCAGATGAAAATAATTATTAAAGTGCACAGTTTTGTTGTCTATATGAACAAGTGTTTGAGGTCTCAAATTACTGGCACTGCACCACATTGTCACCTACATATGATAAAGTGTCACCTACACGTGATAAAGTGTCACCTACATATAAGTGATGCATAAAAAGTAAGGAGCATAGCTCCTGGTTCTGCTCTTATTGGAAAAGACTTCAGGGGCATGTGGAGTACTTTTCATCGCTTCCAAAAGAACTACCTTTTCCTGCAAAACAAAATGACAAGTGATAGAAACTATGTAAAAGATGAGCTTTAACAGTAAACAAAATTAATCTGTAAATACCAACTGGGTAGTTCACAATCCAGGTCACACATACTGTACTGTGTAAGGACTAACAACTGGCCCCTTAGCCTGCTCAAGGCGGCATCATGTGTAATTAAGCAAAACTGATGGTACTACTTATAGAGGACACAATTATGGATTGTATCTTTTGCCTTCATCACTGCTCATTTCCCACTTCCATGGAGTGGGAGGCATAAGCCAAGAAAAAGTAGAGATAATAGAAAAAAAAAGACTTAAAATGGTTGAACAGAGCCAAATGCCGACAGCAATGTAGAGAAACATTAAGTAGACATTTTCATTTGGAAGTAAGAGTTTGCCTGCATGGGATTTATCAATCTAACAGAAGACCAGTGATATAGAAGTAAGAAGCAAGATGGATGGGATGAGGCAAATGAAGGTACAGCAAGGTCACCGAGGCCAAAAATTATGCAAGTCACATTTAATTATTTTTAGGTATTTATTTATCAAGTCAGGTAGCAATGCTCAGTATTCCATGATTCTGTTCAATGGTGTTGCAGTGTTTAATGGCTGCACATTATACAGTGCCTTCTAATGTTTTCTCTGATGCACGTTTATCACCACTAAATTCAAAAGGTGTTTATCCTGGTTTCTACGAGAGACATATGGTTGGTATTATCTACATAGCAGGTTACTCCAGGGCCTCCTTGGCCACTGGATCATCGTCTTAATTTGTTTTTCATTTACTCTCTTCTGTATCCCTTGAGTACCAGCTTTTCTGCTTTTTCCATTTAGTTTAGAGACAATTACTTTGTTTGTAGCCATTTTTCTTTTAGCTATGACTGTGATGCCAGGATTTTCATTGGGAGTCTGATTTGTTCAGCCAGCAGTGCATCCCCCTATGGTTACTGGATTCTCCTCCCCCCAGTAGGTTTTTCCTTTTTGCTCCATATGGAGACAGCTCAGAGCACCAAGTGCCTCCGAGCTAAGAAATCCAGCATTGAATGTAACGGAACACCTTTTTCTGGGGTCCCCCCCCCCCAGTGCTCCCCATGCACACCCCTCTCCTTTTCCTGGGTTTCCAGGGATTTTCTTTAGGCAGTGCATGTCTGAAGTAAATAGTTAACTGGAGACCTGGTTGTCAAGTCTTCCATCTAGTGATGGTAATGTAACTAAATGGTGGTTGGATGTACCCAATTAGTGTCTACATTATCAATGTTTCTCCATGCAGTTGCTCATTTTGGGGAACTGCCTTTGACATTTTTTTCTCTTGGCTTGTTTTGATCTATTATCCCAGACTCTGTTGCCTCTATTGAGTTTACCAGATTCTGCTTCTGCTATGGTAAAGTTCATGACTCACAAGGGACTGGTGGGGTCCACTAGGCTTAAGAGTTACTAGACTGGGAAGCTTGGGAAGCCACCGAGGAGTAGATTCCCAGAAATGTGAGTGATTAGAGACAGTCTATCTGATTAGAGAAATCTAACTAGCAGAGTACCATAGGTTGTTGAAGCACCAGTAACATTCACTGTCTACATCATGGAATTTCAACTTCTCTCTCTCCTCCACATAGCCTTTGAGCATTAATACTCTCAGCCGTACACTCCTGTAATAATAATTAAATATGCAGAATACAGTAATATTAATCATGTATATTTGTAAATATCATCAATAAATGGGTAACTACTTAATCATTTAATAATGAATTTCCATAAACAAATGGCATTTGAAAAGAAAATTATGGAACAATTTCATATTCCAATTGTGGTTGTGCAGTATTAATTTCAAGGTTAATGTACTAGGTTCTAAAAATGTACAAAAAGCTTGCAATCTTCATAATATATTTCAGAGAAAATGAAGGTTAAAGTTTATAGCTATAATCTCTGTTTTAAAATATTACTAATAAGGCCTCAACTACAAAGTGAATTAATGAGATGGATGATGCTACATTTGATCTATTAGCCTAGAGAGCCAAGGAGCAGTTGTGGCTAAAGTTACTCTCAAGGTTGGCTTCCACAATCAGTGGACATTGTATTGTAGGTTTCACAAGAAACTGGAAAATCCAGATTCACATAAATGTAATGTTGGAAAAGTAAGAGTAAACCGCTTCCTCTTGAGGTTATCTTTGAGATGATTTCGGGGCTTTAGTGTCCCCGCGGCCCGGTCCTCGACCAGGCCTCCACCCCCAGGAAGCAGCCCGTGACAGCTGACTAACACCCAGGTACCTATTTTACTGCTAGGTAACAGGGGCATAGGGTGAAAGAAACTCTGTCAATTGTTTCTCATTTCTCCTCTGCAATATGTGGGTGTGCCCATTTCTTATTTAGAGATCACAAACAATGGAGTCATTCACTAGATCAACGTATTCTTCCCGAATATCATTAACAGAAGCTATATCCGTATGAAAAGGATCTCTCATTAGCATTAAATTCACTTGACACTTTAGACATATTTGGAAAGCATCAATTCACTTCATTTTGTAATTAGGAGAGGTGTTCCACTTAAATTTGCCACCTGTTCTGCATTAGAGGTGTCTTGAATGTCAGGGTGTCAAACATGTTGAAGTTGCAGTTTCAATAGAAAACTTCAGTTATACAGTACTGTATTATTATACAGCATTATAATTTTGTGTATAGTCAAGCCGAGGTTAGATTAGGAGTTTAAGTTTTAATAATTTGTATTGTAATTTACTGATGAAATGTTAAACTACACTATTTTCCAATATACATCATCACTAAGATTCTAAGGTTAATTTTACTCACTTTGTGATGTACACCTGTTTAGCTCAGCCATTATTATTGTGATTTGTGCAAATTGTCACCAACAGTTTCTGATTCCGAGTTTGATGACTAATGATTTTTAAATCTCTGATAAATGTAGCTTCTACTAAAGGTCGAGTATAAGAAATATAATTATGGGCATTACATATTATTATGACTCAGAATGTTAGGTAATATGTTTATTGTTTGTGATGTGTGTCTATATATGTATGAACACGTTGTACTGATCGGGGTGAGAATAGCTTGAGCTATCTCATCCCTTTATGTGTATTTTACCTCAATAAGCTTATTTCAATTTCAATATTATTAGGACTATGTTGAGAAAATAATTTACTGTAAATATATGTAAATTAACCCAATTATAAATGTACAAACATTCATGAATAAAACATTTGAATTTGAATATGAATTTGCAGTACATACTGAAGATGAAGAATTTATAGAGGTACAATTCGAAACACAGGAAGACTGAAGGAATGGTCAAGAAAAGTTGTGACTCGTGCATAAAGCATTTTTCCATTTGTAAACAGGGGTCTAGCAGTTGGATTAACAAGCATTTGGCCATTGTTTATGACAACAGGCTACCTTGAGATAACTATCGAACCTCTATGCGACTTTTATTTTATGATCAGAATATAACTCTGAGTACTGAAGCCAAAACTGCCTAGTATCAAAAGCTGGAGTTTACAAAGGGTTGCCCATCACACCAGAGAACAAACACGACACTAGGGCTATGCATATCCACCCCACCCTCCCCACCTTAAAAAAAAAAAAATTTATATTCCAGGTTGAAAGTCCAAGGTCAATATAAATGACCTATAGGATATATCTGTTATATAAATACATTTGATCATGTATGCTACCTTGCTAGGAGAGTAAAGATCAAGACGATTGTCATACCTTTCAAATGACTAACATGTCACAAAGAGAATTCAATGTAAATAAATACCACGCAATGGAAATAGGGAAAACAGGCCACACGCAACATACAAATTACGTGAAAGTGATATTAATGAACTCTGACAAAGACCGACCTATCCTCCAAAATATATAAATATATACAGTATAACTATATTTTTAACTATTGTATCTATAAATAAAATAAACATTTCAACTTTTGTTTGTTTGTTCTCTTACTTTACAAAGATATGCATGACCGTAAGAGAGAATGCAGTTTGGACAATAAGGAGCAGGGCGGTGCTCCATTAAGTGCCCGTGAGTTAAAAGGGTATGGTCAATACGTAACCTCGTCAGAGCCATTTCCCACTGCCGGTTACGGTGGTAGGAGGAAGGCTATGGAGACACGCTACCCTTAAGAGCATGCAGCCTGTTACCAGTAACAGAAAACCAGCGATCCTGCCAACGGGCAAGGATTGTGGAATGACTAACTGGGGGTAGAAGTCTAAATAAGGAACACCTTTGCGGCTGCTTTAATACAAGCTAAATTATATAACAATTAATTCTGAATAGCAACATATCAAATTTGTTTTTATATATCCTGATATAGTATTCCAGTAAAATATGGTATTTGTCTGCACTTGCTGTAGAGTGGCAGATCTAGACAAATTTAGCAATACAGTACTGTACTGTACTGTACAAATTTGTCAGACCTAATATCCCAAAGCAAATATTCCAACACTCATAAGGCCTGGCTTTGAGATTTCCATGTAAACACAGGATTTTCTCCATTTCTCAGAAAAAAAATTATAAAATAAAGATTTGCACTCTATATGATAAATGCAATAATTATGATAAAGCAGTAATAAGGAAATTGTTGAAAACTATAGAACATTATCAAAACAGCATATTCAAATTGTATAGAAATACTTTGTTCAATGTTAGTTATCTTTCTAAAGCCGATGCATTGTCAGCAGAAGTGTTGAAACTTAGTTCTGGAAGTAATAAACCAAGAGAAGCCATGTACGCTCACATATATGAACAAACAATACACACATAACACACAAAAGACATGCAAATCACTAACCTCTGCAGGAGTCCCCACAAAGGCACCCGCCATGCCAGCTACCATACCCAGGCCTGCTTTGACGATGAAGCTGGGAGGTTCACCACTGGGCCTGCCAAGGAAGGTCTCTTTACATACTTTATGACTTCTCTCTAATACCTGAATATTCAGGAAAGCAAGCAACTGTACAATACAGTAAGCTACAATACTTCCCAAAGGAACACCATGCTGTAGGTAGTATTGTATCCATCTCCGTGAGAGGCCCAGATGAAATTCTAAAGGAACTTGAACAAATTTCCACAGAGATGTGTCCATTTACCTTACCTTAACGTGGAACAAATGCTGAATCGAAAATTTACCACTTTCTTATGTGACAGACATTTTTATTTTAGCTGTACTGCATCATTTAATAAATTTATTTTGTCAGCATCTTATTTTATAGCGTTTCTACTACAGAAAATTTAACCATCTTTCTTTGCAACAGTTCAGTGGAATGTTTGAAAGATCAATTCCCTATCCTGGTGAAATATGGAAACATTGTATGGTTCGATATACAGTGACAATGACATACCCAGATGCACATTCCCTTACCCTGATGCTTTCTCAAACAACCATGTATATATGCCAAGACGAGTGGTAGTGTAGGTTGCCTGCCGAAGGAGACCCGCAGAGAGCCCAGAATAGAGAGCAAAGAGTCCTTCTGATTTGATCACATGCTTTATTACGTGGTAACTTGTCTTGTGCTCTTTACTTGTTGCAACCTGCATTCGGTTCTTGACGAGATCGAGGGGCTGAACGAAGCAGGTGGCCCCCATACTGTGGAAAACCAAAGCAACTTAGAACATTTAAATGGTAAGTGTAGTTTTAGATTAATCAATACAAAACTAGTTATAAAAACCATGCCTTCCTGCACCTACCTACAATTTTAGTGATGCACTGGCCTTTATCCCACAAATATAATAGAAAGCATCAAAATGTTTACAAATTAATGCATAGAAACACCACAGCACGTGAAATTTTCCAATGTGCCCTCAGGCTAGGCACGTCCAGCAGGTGATCGACCCCAAAGACACATTTATCAGTCTTAATTTACCTTGTATCCAAAATTTGTATTTTCTCAAATACAGTTATTACATACTAAAATATGTTGAACAGTTAGACCTAACTTAGGCCTACCTAAGATCTACCCTAAGTTAGACATCTATCTTAGGGTAGATGATGAGGTTCTGTTAGCAATTATTTATATTTGCAGTACTGCTATTATGTTGCGCACGACACCGGTGCGCAACTCCATAGTCTACTGAGACTGATGGATGCCTACTACTACTACTGTACTGTACTTGGATGAAATACGATGAAATACAAAATGAACGAAGCACTGCCTGAGAAGAGTACACATGTCATAAGTTGTAAGTGTGTAAAGCTTCCCCCCCCCCCCCAATCATAAACAGGGGGTTTTGGCAAATGGATTGGTGAGCATGGGACAGGATGGAGTTATTATAAGAACAAAATGATAAATATGCCACTAGGTTACAGCCTTCTTGCAGAAGAAATGCAAGTGATCCAGCATTCAGTAACATCACTATACCTGTACTTGATAATGTTTTTAACTATACCCTTTAGATGAAATAAGAGCTTTAATAGACCATGTTTAAAACCAAAGTGCAAAAATTACCAAAATTGAGAGAGATGTAAATCAGAAATAAAATGAATATTTAACTTTCATATACAGTCCATGAAACATTTATATACAGTACTGTACTCATAAGTGTTACTCTTTTGAAAAAATAGACCAAAATAAAATGTGTGCAGCTCTTTCCAAAAACTAATTTGAGAACTCCCTAAATAACAATCCTTAACATAAAGATTGTGAACATGTTGATTATGGGTCAATAGGGTGCTTCACTAGAGAACAACTGTCACTGCCTTGTTCTAACGATGTTGGATAATTGTATTCCAATTTATACAGTATTGTATCTTAACTATAAAATAACCCATAGACCTGGATCTGTATAATGTAGTACAGTACTCTACATGGGATTGTATATATCTATCTAAATGCAGAGCCCAAAATGTCTGTCTACACATATCCACAAGCCTTAGGTTAGTTAAGGGTTTATTATTTAAATGCTTCTGAAAAGGTGCTGCGCACAGTCCAATATGACACTTGCCAAAACAGTGTGGAACACAGGCAATATCCCCAACATATCTGCTCCTAACACACAATAATAAATATAGATTTTTTATTCAGGTAAAGGTACATACAGTGAAGACGAGTTACAAACATAATGTTGGAATTTAAAAATAGAGCTAGTACATACAATACCTAAAATCACTAGTACGCATAGCGTTTCGGGCAAGATACTTCCAATAGTTCCTCTAAAGTATTTTTATAAAATATTAGTTCATGCTACTAAGAGCACTGAAAAGATTTTTCTACCCAACATCAGCACATAAGAAATGTAGTATAATTGGCTTCATTCAATTCCCAGGCAGGACAGAAACGATTGGGCACGTTCCCTTTCCCCTAATGGCTCTATTCATCTAACAGTCAATAGGTACCCGAGAGTTAGGCAACTGTTATGGGGTTGCATCCTGGTGGAGGGTCAGTAGGTAGACCTTGAGGCAACTTTAATACAAGCTTAAAGTACATGTATACATAGGCTTCCTGTCCCCGACAAAACGAATTATTAGCAGTTGATAGCAGTGACCTGTGAAGGGTCACAGCACAGTGGAGTGTGACCTGTGGCCCCCTGCAGGGTCACCCACCAGTGTATGACCCACCACAGGTCACGCACCACTAATATGACCTGAAATATGTAGCCCAATAATACATACGTCACCACGGACGTCTACCCGCTGTACCCCTGAAAGGTCATCATCCCTGATACAGTAATGATAATTCACGAGTGAACCCAAGATAGCTGCGATAGCAAATTGTGTGCCTTCGTGATAGACCGATATCCTCCTCCTCCCCCCTGCCTCACACACACACACTCTCAACACCTACACACACACTGCTTACCCTGCCATGCCTCCGAAGAGGAATTTAATGCCGTTAGGGATGGTGGTTTGCTGGTGTGAGGGAGCCATGGCGAGGTTGGTGCGGGGCAGCAGCGGCCCAGATGGAGACTCCGGCCCCGGTCACCTCTCCTCCTGGCCTCAAGGACCCCCACTCACTCACGCTAATCACATCTCACAAGTCATATAATTATATATACCTGCTAGTCATGCTACATGTACACAATAAGGAATTCATTTCCTCTCTATATAGATATATGATACAAGTAAGCTTTACAACAGCTCATTTAATTCATGGCAGTTATCATATCGTCCTGTGAGCCTATGTTATTTCTGGTATGCATATAAGTATTAATATATAAGTTACAAAAAACAGAATATACAGTTTAAATGTCTGCCAGATTTAATACGTGTAGTAGAAATTAAAATTGTTTAAGAGCAATTTAGCATGTACGTAAATAGATGTAGTTTTAATAGTATTCATTTATATATATGAAAAGTTATTTAAAGAAAGTTAGGTTTATAGCTACAAAGTATATAAATTGTTCTGGATTATTGATTGAAAAATTATGGGTGAGGAGTAGTCACGCACTACTTGATATTTGGGTCAAAATTGTACATCATATATCACAACTCTCTCAAGGGTGGAACCTATTATATTAGTGATTTTGAGTTGTCATAATTGTGTTTAATCCAAAGTATATGGTATGTGCTATAAAATCAGGAAATGGCTTACAAATTTATCAATATCTGAAAAAGTCGATTGGCAACTCCAGTATCGGGGAGAAAGTCGTGTCTTAGCCTATACTATTTGACAAAATAATTACAAAATATATAATAACTAATAATGTTTGTATAATACCTTTTATTTTTATTAATAATATTAAAATGTAACAATTATTTTAATTGTTATATACATTAAGGTTTGTCCAAGATTGGTTCCTTCAGGTGTTCATTTGATGAGGCGGTGTGACATCGGCTGCTGATGGTGGAGTCGTCCTGTCTGACCTTGGTCGCCTTCAGAGGTGAGTCACACAACTTTCATCTCTTAAATTGTTCATAATTACGTAGTGTCAGCCTTCCTTTATATTGTATATCGATTCCTCAACTAGTAAAAGCTTTACTGACGACTTGAAAGCTGATAGGAGTTGATATTTGGTTGTAATGGTGAGATAAGTGGAGCCGGTGTGAGTGATCTTCCCGGGCGACCGGCCGAGGCGTCCCACCCCGGCCGCATCTCTGATCTCTGATCTCTACTCTACAGCAGTAGAGGTCTGTCCTCTTGTACCGTGATGCCCCTGCCCTCACTCTTATCTATAGTACTGTGCTCCGGCTGGCAGTCATTTATATATAGACTTATTTAATTTTTTTTTTTTGGGGGGGGGGGGGTGAGATTAGTTAACGGCACTATATATAGAATTCGCTGTAAAGACAAGGTACTTTCACTTGCGGGTTGAGAGTAATAGGTTATTGGTCATATTCCTCCAGCAATTGTAGAACATGGACAAGAGTGGTAAATTTAAATGTTTTATATACTCTAGAGGCGACTTGCTCGCTTCTCTCATCATCCTTGTAAGCATTCTCTGGTCCATATTAGAAATTTAATGAAGGCTACCACTAGCCCTGACGAGACGGTGGTTAACACAAAAAAAAAAAAAACTGAATGACAGTAGGCGAGCCCGCAGCTTTCACAGGCTGTAGTGAGCAGAGTCCCGGGTCCCTCAATATACTTGGCGGACTTCTAGTTCCTTAACATTGTTCGTGTAAGTGTTTTCCTCGAATTGAGTACATCAAGCTAGCGCTTAACTTAATCTAGCAATATAAAGGAACAAGTGGTTAGTTAAACCCGGAAATTTGGTTTAATATTACATTGCCAATTTACTTTTAAATAGACAAATTTTCGGATCATGACTGCAGTAGATAGTACATGTGGGACTTAGTTCGGCGTTGGGTTAGAGCCGTATAAATCTTGGAGGGCTGAAAGTCGACACAATAGCTTGGTGGCCAACCAGCAAGTTTACTTTTGATTTTAAAGTAAATTATGTATACCTAATGCGCAAGGTGGGTATAGATCCGGTGTTCGTGACCAGCGTATTAATACCGGTGGGCGGGGGGGGGTCCCGTCTCCACCCCTCGCATTCTGCTTGACGAGTTTGTTGCCATGTTAAATACTAGATCTTGACTTGCATGGAAGATTTTAGTTCTCTTGCCATTGTATGAGACTAGTAGTTGCCATGAACGTGGCCTAGATACTTGTGCAGTATCTAGTACCTGCTTCTAGAAGTACTGTTAGTATTTTATAAAGCACAAGACTTGCTAAAAATATCCAGTCAAAACTGGATGAACGTAAAGTTGCTCTTCACGTTTGTTGAAGTTATAAAAGATTGGTTGCATACCATAGCCATTCTCAAGCCGTAGCTTGGAAAGGGGGATTCAGAGACCAAAATAGCTGGGTAGACGTTGGCAAGACATTGGGTGTAATATGCTAGGGTTGGCTGTAGTGTAGCATTGGTCTAGGCATTGTTTATAAATATGAAGTTTCTTTGTTTGATTTGACTGAAAATGGATCGTGCTAGACTTCTTGAAGGCATACTTAGACTATTGCATTTGGAACTTGGTCTTGAAAATTACAGGAATATTAATTAGCTTCAGACGGCATGCCTTGGTAGCAAGATAGGTTGGCAAGCGAACATGTGATCTCTTGGCATGGCAACAGTAGAAATTCTTAGGCATTTGTCTCCATCCTGTCCACCATATTGTTGGGAGGAGCGCACCGGCAACTAGACCTGCCTTTACTCCTTCCTGCCACTGCTTCGGTAAATTTCTAGACAATAAAAAAATCTATGCACAAATTCCTATAATTGTATGCAGTAGTACACGTGCATGATAATACTAGTTAAGGATACATGAAAGAACAACGGGAAATACGTGGTACGTGAAAATTTCCCTTCATAAGGTAATCGTGTATGGTTGTCGTGCTTTAGCTGTTAAATTTGTGGAGGAATGTCTTTGTCTAGAGCTTCTGAAAGAGTGATGTAATAGTGATGTCATGTATTTCTAGGCTTTATTGTACATTGCTTTGGTTTATAAGCAATTGCTGTAAATTCCGTTAATTCAACTTAAGAATGTGGTCTTGGTTTGATTCGGATAACTTGGTTATCGATGTGCACTGTCGTGAAAGCTGTAGTGTTGTGGCAACGCTTTTGCGAGTAGTGTTCTCTGGGACGGTTTGAACTCTGCATGGGTTTCACCAGCTCCAGACTAAAGGGATCTAGGAATTCTAATTCTAGAACTTCAGACATTAATGTAGTGTCTTCAGGTAAGCATCTAATGAGGTACTAGATAATTCGTTCCTATTAAGCGACAATGTAACTGTACCTTTATTTTGCTAGACTTTCAACTGTAAGGCTAGATTGTTTGCGAACATGCAGAGTTCTAAGTGGGGGAAAATGTAAAAAGATACATTTTTTTAGTTCTAATCTTGTCGATCATGGTTTTACTAGTCTTCCAGTTAGTTTCCGTAACATAGTACTGGCATAGTAGTTGCCGTACTATGAAAGGGGTGGCTATTAAAATTCAGTATATATTTATTTAGAAATACATACTCATTTAACCCTAATTCTGTCCTATAATTTGTGCTTCAATAAATGTACAGGAAATGTCGAAGGACGTGAAAACTTAAGTTGATTTGACGTACTGAAACTATAAAATGCTGGGAATACTTATTCGGGAAATAATTAGTCAGTTATTCTTGCACATCTTATAACCTTCCTTTCGTGCACTGTATAAAATTACTATAAAGTCCTAAATCTGCCTGGATGTTAGAACTTTAAGGTAGAATCTTTATCAAGCCAAAGTCACCTTTGCTTGACCTTTGATTGCTTTAGGTTGCGGCGTAACGACTGTGCATGTCGGTTGGCATTATGTATTTTTTTACGCTTTTCCAAATTGGTGAGCTTTTTAATCACAGTACTTTGTGAACAGTTTTAGCTTAAGGTTTGACCTTTTTAAGTGACTCGCTCGTGTCCTCTGCGCTCTGCTCTGAAGGTCGCCCAAGGAGGCCAGCAGGTGCATCTGAGCACGCGCAATGCCGGCTGGCTCTTAATTACTACTTTCTAGATGAATTATACTCGTATATTCTCAACATTTATCGAACCAACGTAAATTAACGTTGATGGTTAAAAGAACTTTAAAGATTAAACATTATATTCAATGACGTGCCTCGTTGGCGCATGTCCACCAGACGTGACGTAGATGCGGCCCATAAGTAGGGCTGCCGCTAGCCGCTCTGTGTCAGTCGCGCCAAACCAGTGGTGAGTGGAGGTTACGCGTGAACAGTTTTTTTTTTTAGTTTTGTTTTATATACAGTATCATTTTAGTGTCTAAACACTAGCTTATTTAAGTGTTACGAAATGTGTATTGAATGAAGCTGATAACTAGTAATGAAAGTGTAGCCAGATCTTTATAGATATTCCTCGGCACTTGCCGGCTTTCCTGGAAACGTTTCAGTGACGCAAATTGGCAAGGCCAGTAAATTGTACCTAGCTATAATGGTTCATAACTTTTCATTGCAGAAGCCTCCTCTCCAAACCTCCCCACCACAACCACCATAATGTCCAAGATTGGAATTAACGGATTTGGCCGTATTGGTCGTCTTGTACTCCGTGCTGCTCTTCAAAATGGTGCGCAGGTTAGTAAAGCTTGCTGTGTGTTTCCTGAATCTTCGGCACATGAACCTGTGCACCTGGTGGGCAGTGGTCTTGTTGAAAACTGGTGTCTAGAAGTGCATTCATTGATAAGATTAATGTTTAAGTGTTAGGATTCGCATAAAATTCCTTTGATCAGTACTAATGCTGTGCTATTTAAATACCGTAATCGTAGAAATTATGAAAGCCGGATAAAAAAAATTCTCCCATGCACACATTTGCTTCAAAGCATCATTAATTTAAATTTCTTTATTTTAAATGGTACTGTTAAACTTGTACGTGTGCTCAAATTTTGCAAATTTTAAGTCTAGTCGGTTAACAATTAGTGCTAGTTTATTGGAGTTGATGTTTATATTTAAATATAACAAACATCTCTTCTCCTAGGTTGTTGCAGTGAATGACCCCTTCATTGCTCTGGACTACATGGTGTACATGTTCAAGTATGACTCGACTCATGGTGTGTTCAAGGGCGAGGTGAAGGCAGAGGATGGTGCACTGGTTGTTGATGGCAACAAGATTGTAGTCTACAATGAAATGAAACCAGAAAACATTCCATGGAGCAAAGCTGGTGCAGAATACATCGTAGAGTCTACCGGTGTCTTTACCACTATTGAGAAAGCCTCTGCTCACTTCACTGGTGGTGCCAAGAAAGTGGTAATCTCTGCCCCCTCTGCTGATGCCCCAATGTTCGTCTGTGGAGTGAACCTTGAGAAGTATTCGAAAGACATGACCGTAGTTTCTAATGCTTCCTGCACCACCAACTGTCTTGCTCCTGTTGCGAAAGTCCTTCATGAGAATTTCGAAATTGTTGAAGGTTTGATGACTACTGTACATGCTGTCACTGCCACCCAGAAAACTGTTGATGGCCCCTCTGCCAAGGACTGGCGTGGTGGCCGTGGCGCTGCCCAGAACATCATCCCATCTTCCACTGGTGCTGCTAAGGCTGTCGGAAAGGTTATTCCTGAGCTCAACGGTAAATTGACTGGCATGGCCTTCCGTGTTCCTACTCCAGATGTGTCTGTTGTAGATTTGACTGTCCGCCTTGGCAAGGAATGCTCTTATGATGATATCAAAGCTGCCATGAAGGCTGCATCAGAGGGTCCCCTCAAGGGTATCTTGGGTTACACTGAGGATGACGTTGTATCTTGTGACTTCACAGGAGATGTACGGTCCTCAATCTTTGATGCTAAGGCTGGTATCCAGCTGAGCAAGACATTTGTCAAAGTTGTATCTTGGTATGACAACGAGTTTGGTTATTCTACCCGTGTCATTGATCTTCTAAAGCACATGCAGAAGGTGGATAGTGCCTAAAATGTTGGCATATCCTGAAGATATGGTGATGTAAAGAACGATGGGTAAAAGTATGAATGTGGAAAGTTACTATGGTTGGGAGTAGTGGCCAGTCAATTGTATGCTTTATTCCCATGGTTTGGTTTAGACAATTTGTGTAAATCGCGTTTCCCATTTAAAATAATTTAAGATCTCCCTAGATTGAGTCTGTACTTGTTCGGGAAGAGGAAAGGTATGGAGTAGACTTGAAAGACCTGCCTCCAGGCTCCTTTAAATCCGCTTTGCATTAGCTCTGGTCTCCTTTGAAAAGAAACATTGTCTTGGTTAATAAATAAATATTATGTAGGCTGTGACCAACTGGATATTGGCAAATAAATGTCTTTATTTCAAGTGTGTTTAAAGTTTCCTATAGGTTTTAAAGTTCTAGTTGATTGAAAGATATAAGGAAAGTGCAATGTCATTCTTTGTGGATGTCCTTAGGTGATTATGCCTATTACGAATGGTAAGATAGGAATGATCCAAATGGGCTAATAGGTTTCATCTCGCGAACTAATCCCCGGCTTGTCGCCTGTTGATAATTGATTGCTTAGAAATAAAACTTTGATATTTAACAAAGCTGATGTTACCAGTCATAAGCACAGGCTTTGTCGACAATTAGTCTATTATTCAAAAGTCTGTTAGATAAAAAATGAGTGGGTTTGAATTTCCACTTGAAGGATATTGCAGAACAGATTGTAACTGAATACTAAGACTCCTTGATCGCAGCTTTGTGTGCTACTGGTAACTTACCTGTGACTAGATAAAAGACGAACGTACAGCGTCTTCCTACAAGTTTGCACTAGAGTAGATTAGTGTAACGGTTCAGGCAGTCGGTTACTTTTGAGTTTATATTGATCCACCGTGCCCGATAACATCGAGCAATAAGACTAACCTTGGTGTTCCATAAATAGAATTAATTTAATATTGTAATCCGACCGTGAGTAGACTATACCTCTAGCTAAACATAATACTCGCTAGGTGCCTATCATAATTTACAGTAATTTTACACTTTAAAACAATGCCAATGTATTTAATATATTTTTAAAACTGTTAGTCATGGGCCTACTAAGCTAATAAGACTACGTTTAATTCAAAGTGCTTTAGATAACTACAGTTTTCAATTGTCCTATGGAAAAACACTGGCTTTCCCAAGGTTGTGGTGCTTGTGTGACGTCAAAGGCAGGGAGCATGCGCCTGATGTTACAATATCCGGTACGGCTGCCACCTCGAGTAATAAACACGCAGTAATAGCTACAGCATCATCATACCTCTACACTCACTCACTCGATCCTTGCGGTTACCTTACGATGATTTCGGGGTTCAACGTCCCCGCGGCCCGGTTGCTGAACTGGTCAACCAGGCTGTTAGACGCGGCTGCTCGTAGCCTGACGTATGAATCACAGCCTGGTGATCAGATACTCGCGCGCACACTCATATTACAAGTATTATGTGAAATTATATTGTGCAAGAGTTCCACGCATGAAGTAATTACTGTACAGAGAACGATGCGTTAGTGTTTAGTGGAAGCACAATGACGTCAATGAAGCTGCCAAACGATCGGTCTTAGTATTGAATTATTTTATTAGCATGGATGTGAGGCTGCCAGTCTAGGCTTTGTGGAGAAGTGGCTAGATAGCGAGCTTGGGGGTCTATCACCACCCCCCTCCTCCTCTTACCTATTTTTCATCTTCCTCCCATTCACTCTCGCTCTTTATCTCCCATCTCTGAATTTATTACAGAAAATAAATTTGCTTAAAAACTACAGAAACAAAATTCAAGATGTAAGGGTAGCACTGGGGCCGACCCCTGACTGGCCGCTGACACTGCCATCCTACCCAAGTCTTGTCTTGAAGAGTTGAGTGAGGCTAGCCTCGAGCGTCTGATATCTGGTCGCCTACCTTGGACAGATACATTCTCTTATATATACATAAATATTCCAGTAGTATATGCCATTGTATCCGAACGTAAAGGTCTAACTCCCCGGCTTGGCGCCTTCTTTTGGTAATTACCTAAAGGTCTAGCTCCTCTCACTAAAGGTCAGTGGTCGACAACTTACCACAACTTGTGCATTTTTTCTCAATGTTAACATTGAGATTCATATTTAGCTGACTGATGAATATAAATTTAAATGCAACAACTAAAAGTCGAGATTATTTTTCATCGGTATTTTCACAGGGAAAACAGTTAGCCTACTAAATTTTGTTTGGATATAATTTGATTGAAGATTTGAAGCGTAAGTGATTACCTTTGGCCGGCGGCTGACTACGTGAGCAACTCCAGGTTCCCAGTGGGCAGCGTCCCTCCCTTTAACAATGGTCTCGGTCTACCACTACATATATGTCCAGTCCTCCATCTCTACCTCTCACCTGTTTGTGTCTGGCTGTGTGTGTGTACTCACCTAATTGTGCTTGCGGGGGTTGAGCTCTGGCTCTTTGGTCCCGCCTCTCAACCGTCAATCAACTGGTGTACAGGTTCCCGAGCCTACTGGGCTCTATCATATCTACACTTGAAACTGTGTATGGAGTCAGCCTCCAACCACATCACTTCCTAATGCATTCCATTTGTCAACCACTCTTGTGTGTGTCTGTGTCTGTCTGTCTGTCTTTCTCTCTCAACCTTTTTTTCCCACACCCCGTCTCCTACTCTGCTGCTCATCTCACCCCGTTTATCTATTTCCACTCTTCCTCTCCCCGCTTCCACTATCTCCCCCATTTCCCCACCTTTACCCCACCCTCTCTATTTTCCACTAATCCCTTCGTCCCTCCCCCGCTCTTCCCTCGACCCTCCTCCCTCACTCGTGCCCGTCCCTCACACCTCTTCCTTTCCCATGAGGTCACAACTATAATGATTTACATGCATTAGTTAAGAAAAAGGCTAAAGGAATCCATCCAAGGAACCCAACAAGCATAAGAAATATTGCCGGAACAACCGTGGACATCTTCAAGAGGAAACTAGATTTATTCCTCCAAGGAGTTCCGGACCAGCCGGGCTGTGGTGGGTATGTGGGCCTGCGGGCCGCTCCAAGCAACAGCCTAGTGGACCAAACTCTCACAAGTCAAGCCTGGCCTCGGGCCGGGCTTGGGGAGTAGAAGAACTCCCAGAACCCCATCAACCAGGTATCAACCAGGTAACCCGACCATACCTCCACTCCTGTATATATGCTCTTAAATCCTTATATAGTTTGTCGTTTGTTTAGTTCATTAATTAGATTTAGATTTTTTATTCAGGTAAAAGGTATATACATTGAGTTGCATACATAATGTTGGATTTAAAGATAGAGATAGTACATACAATACCTAAAGCCACTAGTACGCATAGCGTTTCGGGCATATGTCAGTATACCCATCGTGCGGGCGATGGTGGGAGAATAACGGAAGTACCCTACCTATACCCACTCTGTTGGAGATAAAGGGTGGGTTACAGAAGCACCCGCTGTACCCTCTGCTCGGTAGTGGGGAATGGTCACAGACGTCAAGGTACTCGACTGGGGTACAGACAGCACCCAATGCCCATCTGTTGAAGAGGGGGGGGGGGAAGAGGAGGAGGTGGGTCCACAGGCAACATGGAGGGAGTTTCCTGTCGCCAAGGCGAAGTGATTGCGGCCGTCAGCCACATGTATCTGGTGCGTCACACACTCGTCAATACACTCCACAAAGTCCATGTTTATCTTAATGTAGTCTGAGATAAAGAGGGTGGTGTTAGGGGTGAGGGGAGGGGGGGTAGGTGATTGGGGTAGGGGGTAGGTGGTTAGTGTTGGCCCGGGGGGGGGCGGGTAGAGGATACAGTTTCCACTGAAAATAACAAAATGTTAAGAGTCTACTCAATTTAAGAAACGGTTATATAACCTTTATTTACGGACCGACATAATCACACGATGCTGCTTTGTCTAGACAAGGGGACAAGTACCCCTTAGCTGCCCCATTGACCTTCTAGACATAGGAGGGTGGATTCCTTACCTCCCCCCCCCCTCCCCCACTCCCTGGCCTTGACAAGGAGGCAAGGAACCCTAAGCTTTTCCCTCCCTCCCTCTCCCTGACCTACTAGACAAGAGAGCACGAACTCCCTTGCTCCCCCTCTCCCCGACCTTGTGAACTAGGGAGCAAGGACCCTGAGCCGTGCCGTCACCCTGGCAGGGTGTAGAGGAGCTACAGGAGGTAGACCAGCTGACCTTCAGGCGGTGTTACCATAGCAACAGGGTGCTAGCTTCACCACCTCTCTCACAGAAACATATTGGACGACAACTATATTTACCCGAGGGCCGCTAGTACTAGCGACCAGCGAGGTTCCTGTGTGCCTGTTCCTCTCACCCACCCGTCTCTCCTCACAACCCCACGTGTTGAGTGTGTGTGTTGTCATATCCTCGTCAAGGCTCGTCAGAGGTGTGACATGCACTACACCGGAATCATGCCCAGTTTGTCATAACTGGAGACCGAG
>WNGS01001312.1:4551027-4565277 GCA_020271785.1 Procambarus virginalis | reverse complement strand
GTAGTGATATGAACCGCTTGTCAACGGCCTCAAAAAAATCGCAGGCTTCCCGTTGTGACTACTTTCACTAACCTTATCTTCCTCTCCTGTGTCCTCTCACTTCCCCTCCCTCACCCTTCCCTCTCTCGCCTGTTTTAATACTTTCCATCAACTGAATTTTCCATCATGACCTCGCCAATGCCCACCCCTCCCCCTCTCCGTCTTTTTGCTCCCCAACACCGTAGTCTCTCAAATGTATTTGTAGATAACAAAACTGGATTTGGGTAGAACATTATTGGATCCTGGATAAATGGTGTACAGTATATTGTGGTGTCTGGTGATGACCCGTGAGGGTGAGGTGGGAGCCATTAGCGGCGTCTTATCACACCTCCCGTGGCTTCCTCTGCCTCCTTTCCCCTCTGTCTGGGCACCTCATCCCTCACCCTCTCGCCTCACCTTATCCTCGCGTGTTAAGGAGCTCATCTTATCCCACCAGATAAGATATAATGGCCTCTGACTAGCGGTGACGAGTTACAGCCCCGCTCCTGTGCCAGTAAGTTCACTACGGGCTCACCATAGCCCGTGCTACTTTGAAACTTTTGTTCTAAGTAGCAACAACAACAGCGGTGACGAAACATATTGTTCTACGCCTGTTGTGTTGGGACGCATTCTGGCTGCTGCTTCCCTTCCTCAATAAGGTCACTTTACAACTTCTACAACTTTTTTTGTGGCGCTGTTTGCTTATCGCTGGGGCAAGTATTAACTCTGCATCAGTGCCTTCACTTGACTCCTAATTATTCACCACACAGCTGCTTCTACAAACGGTGCTCAGTCTCAGACCAGATAGTCATGTACTTCTGGTTTCCGAGCGGTCAGCTCACAAGCCATTGGACCACCAAGGATTTTATTCCCTGAATAAGAGCAGACGCTTGGCCGCGTTTCCTTATACCTGATGGATGCTTCTTTCTGCTCACCCAGCAGTACAATAGGTACAGTACCTTGAAGTTAGGCAGCTGTTGTGGGTTGCATCCTGGAGAAGGTCAGTTGTTGGCCTAGATACACCTTCATAACCCCAAGAGCCTCCATGTCCCCGACAATTGAAAACTGCAGCCACTTCGTCTTGGGTGAGAGTCTGGTGCGGCTTCAGTCTGCAAGACTCGTCTAGACTTCCTATGCTCACACTTGTCTTGTCCTCCTGTCTCTGGCAAGTCTCTTCCCACTTTCTCGTGCTGGGTTTTTAATTGATTTAACCTGTTATTCTGTAGCTTTTTATGTTTTCCCCATGAGGGGGAGTAAAAGTGACCTATATGTCTTAACCTGTTCCAGCGCCTCGCTTATACTGGTAGTATACTGTATTATACTCTTATTATGTGTCGAGTTGTAATCTTTTCTCGTCTTAACATCTTTTATACATAAGTAATTTATTTCGGTAATGAATATGGCAGTCCGCAATCTGTTTTATTTCTAAGTTTATCCCTAGTTCCATTTTCTTCCTAATGTAAGTTTGAGGTTGCTTCACACCACTCCACCCCCCTCCACTAACTGGTCCTCCTCCCAACCCCCTCCACTAACCTGGTCCTCCTCCACCACCCTCCACTAACCTGGTCCTCCCCAACACCCTTCACTAACCTGTCCTCCACCAACACCCTCCACTAACCTGGTCCACCACCAACACCCTCCACTAACCTGGTCCACCACCAACACCCTCCACTAACCTGGTCCCCACCAACCCTCCACTAACCTGGTCCACCACCAACACCCTTCACTAACCTGGTCCTCCACCAACACCCTCCACTAACCTGGTCCACCACCAACACCCTCCACTAACCTGGTCCACCACCAACACCCTCCACTAACCTGGTCCACCACCAACACCCTCCACTAACCTGGTCCACCACCAACACCCTCCACTAACCTGGTCCACCACCAACACCCTCCACTAACCTGGTCCACCACCAACACCCTCCACTAACCTGGTCCACCACCAACACCCTCCACTAACCTGGTCCACCACCAACACCCTTCACTAACCTGGTCCTCCACCAACACCCTCCACTAACCTGGTCCTCCTTCACCAACAGAGATCGTGCCGGTGTTCTCAGCTAACCTACAGTTCAAGATCGTATACAAGCGTGCCAGCATCGAGACCCTGCAGCACCAGTTCGATGGTCTGGTCTACAAGTACAACGATATCTTCTGTCCTTACCCAGAGGAGTGCGGCATCGGCGACCTGCAGATCAAGAGCGCTGTTAGTATCCACACCTCAATCTCCTGCCACCCCGACTCTATATCTTATTCAGATAATTATTTACTGATGATGCTACTACATCTACTCTTGCTAGTTTCTACCGCTCCTTCTACCTCTCCCCTCAAGTTTTTTCTTGTATTTTCGTTCGAGTTTCTGCAATTATGGAAGCTGAATTCTGCTTGTAGTGGTAGTTATAGTAGCTATAATAACTGATGAGCGACATGAGTTGGTTGAGCTGTACACGGCCCCACTCTCGTATTTTTAAAGTACATATGAAGAGGTCCCCCCCTCCTCTCTTCATGCCTCACATGTAGAGGTCTTCTACCTTCTTGCCTCACATGTTAGTCTTTCACTGATCTCTATGTGACTGAGAGGGCAAGATGTATGTAGATGTTTTAATGTGGCGTGGGTAGTTGTTTGGTAGTGATGGTTGTACTAATGAAGCATCTGCTCGACAGCTGGACGAGGAGGGCAACAAGCTGAGTGAGGTGATCATCACCATCGACACTCCGGTCTACAACATCACGGACCAGGTTGGCTTCATCGACCTGGTGCGCGAGGCTGTCCTTACCGTCACAGAGGACAACGCCTTCATGACCCTCATCGATTACGACAACATCGCCCTCGTCCTCCCCATGGCTGCCGACAGCTCCTTCAAGGCCAAGCCCCAACTCTGCTGCCACACCTGTCCAGAAGGTCATGGCTACAGGCTCGGCAACTGCGGTGAGTCCCACGGCTTTATTCGCACCTCTTCCCCCACACCACCTCTCTCCTGTCCCTCCTCCGCATCTCCCTTCCTCTTCCAACTTTCCCCCTCCTACACTCCTTTTCCTCCACACCTCCCCTCCTTTCCTCAAACCACAAGATTAAGCATCTTGTGGTTTGTTAAAGTATGATTTAAGTTCATATGGGATTTCTGTGCTTACTCTCGGGATTTCTTAAGACACCAGTCACATGTGATTGTTGTGTAGTAGATTGGATGTTTATATATAATGTTATATGCTTTTGTAATATGTAACATTAAACATTATGATAGTGTTAAGGCTGCTGAGCCGAAGACGACGTACTGTCGCACATTGTTACCTGATGATACAAGACAGATAACCTTGAAGCTTCTCGAGTAACTATTGTTGGTACAAGTGTAATCCTACCTCCTTCTCTGTGATCACTAAATATTCATAATTTAAACCAAACAATTTTGCCCACAGTGCGATGCCCGAACCCTGAATGTGCGTAAGGGAGCCACCATCACTACTAGCTCCACCCTCTACAGTACCTCAACCAATCGTGTGCTTCTCAGTGCCTTTGTGTAGCCAATCAACGCGTGTCTTCCTGCACTCGAGCCTCACTGGTGCCTGTGTGCCTGGCACTGCAAGAAGTACTCACCAGTCAGCTGTGTGGGCTCTACGACAGTGAACAGTTGATGGAGCCTGACACGCCCGCTGGTCCGTCCCTCCTCTCACCACACATGATCACCTGCCAGCTCAAACCTTCTCTGCAATAATTAATATAAGTAAACCATGAAGCTGATCCCGGTGATATTAGCCTTCGCTGCCGGTTATTTCTAGCTCAATTTTTGTCCTAAATTTTTATAGAATTTTAGATATTTATTTGACTTGTACTTATTGGAGGACGAATAATTGGAGGTAATTTTTTATGATTATATACTGTAATTATATATATATAATATATATATATACATACATTTACATATAGGGTTTAAGTTGCAGAATTCAGCCAAAATAAAACTGTTCATACTCTAGAAAAACTGTAATAGTTGCTATGTTATTTAATTAAATCAAAGCAAGTTCAATATTCCCATTGATAATTGTCTTAACGAATTTTACCTTCTTGCTTTGCAGTCTATTGCGTGTCCAAGGAAGCGTGTCAATGAATGTTAACCTCTCACATTCCATAGCTCTCTCTGTCTCTCGCTCGCTCTCTCTCTCTCTCCCTCCCTCCCTCCCCCCCACTGTGCTGCTTCAAGTCTTCACTAAACGTTTCCAATAAATGTTCCCTTGACTTTGGTCATGAATGGTTTGCTGTATCTTAGTTCTGTCCGTCTCTCTTGTGTGCAAATATACTGTGTACTCGAGCGTACTGTGTAATCACAGTGTGCTTAAATTTATCAAGTACTTAAGCATACTATGTACTCAATGTATCAAGTACTTGAGTGTACTGTACTCAGATCTACTGAGTATTCCGACACAACCCCGTCCCAGTGCCAGTGAGTCATGCAGAGGCGCTTCTCAGTAGTATACAAAATTTCAGATTTATTTGCGATAAAAAATATGTATAAACTTAAAATTTGCGATTCTGTAGCAATGCTAAATAACCGTCCTCGATGTAGATGTTTCCGTAATTCATTAAGACTTGTCAGTTTTTTGTTTATGGTCTACAACAGAGGCCCATGTCTTATGCCGCGCGCATTGTGTCAATAACTGTACTGAGTATTCATCTCTCAGTATTCTATTAGGATAAGTTGTTATTTAAAGAAAAAAATAGAATTAGATTTAAAATCGAGTAGCTGTCTAGAGCATTCTATTTCAAAATGAATACACAACTTCAGGAATATGAGATTCAATGCCTATTTTTAAGCATGAAAATAGATATCGAATCTCACCTACAATAAGAAGGGGATTGGATATTTTCTCTAATTAAATGATATTATGTTTCCCTTGTTGAAACAAGTTGAGGGATTGAATACTTTCTCCACCAAAGATTAAATATCAGATCCCCTTGTTACGATACGAGGTTGTCAGTGACATTTATACTCGTGCATTGCAAGGCATTGTAAGGCTCATTTTCGTGTAGTAAAATGTATTTTGTTTTTCTAAGAATGTTGAGGTCACTGACTCCCAGTTGATATCTTTATCCCTCTACAGACTGACATGTTAATTTAGTTGTTACGTGTGAATGTTGACCCTTGTATATACATTGTATATTTTACGTAAGATACCAATAAATGTTTCTTTCTATATATATATGCTCTTTAAATATCCTCTGTTCATTATGTAATTTTCAAAGAACGAACATCTTCAGTTTCACTGCTGTAAGATTCTATTTCTACTCGATACTTAAGAGATTTTTCACTACTTTGAGATGTCTATGAAAAATCCGCCTGGAAAGAAAATGTTCAGTGTAACGTCGAATATTTGTCAATGGGTGAAGGAAAGGATGATGGTAGACCGGCTGGAAAAAGTGCTTTCCGAGAAAAGCCATTAGAGAGAATTCCGAGAAAGACACTAGAGAAGAAAAGCCTAGAGGAAGTTGAGTATATATGTGTGTGTGAATCAGCAGGGATGNGGTCAGAGTAGTTAGTAAATGGAATACATTAGGAAGTGATGTGGTGGAGGCTGACTCCATACAGTTTCAAATGTAGATATGATAGAGCCCAGTAGGCTCAGTAACCTGTACACCAGTTGATTGACGGTTGAGAGGCGGGACCAAAGAGCCAAAGCTCAACCCCCGCAAGCACAACTAGGTGAGTACACACACACCTCAACACTATCTTTACCATGGAAAGACTTGCGACACACCAGGAGCTGCCACATTCACAGCATTAAGAGGTGTGTGTGTGTAGTTTAATCGTTCTCTCTCTCCGTTGACAGATGTCACACCTGACACGGCTGGCATTACACCTGGCACCAGTTGACTCACCCTGGCTGGCACACCTGGTATTACATATTACATAACATTTAACACTCTGGAAACTCTTGTTATAAGTGATCAAAGTTATGCGCGAGTGTTTCCTCATGTGATATCACGAGTTGTGGAGCTGGCTATGCCGTCACTGTCATTGTTCCTGCTGAATACCGTCACAGCTTGGCACTGTATGGCCTAACATGCTGCTCTTCAGTTTGGTCACCTTACTCAGTTACTAGTTATCCAAATACCACTTGGTTATCTAGTCACAAACAAAACACCGCAAAAGGCTTACCGGGCTATCGACCCATACGAGGTAGCCCCTGTTTATATCCACCCAAACTCTCTCATATACATGTCTGACCTTCGCTTGAAACAATCCATCGTACTAGCTTATGAATAAAGTCAACTATGTGAGTGGTTGTGTAAGCTTGTGGGTTACCGTGTCCCAAGACGGGAGGTAGGCCTGGTGTAGGCCATCCTGCCTCTCAAGGTCAGCACCAGGTAGGCTACCACTGGTTACAGTGTTCGCTCCAGACACCTCAAGTTGGTCCTTGTGGTTGGCTGTTGCCTCCTTCAAGCTCCTGGCTTATTGGGGTAGGTAGAGGACGGTCACCTGCTGTCGCCAAATGTCTCCAACTTTGGTGTCCTCTTACGACCTGTCCAAGACCTCGGGGGGAATCTTACATGCATGTGGCAGTTTTATATGGAACTATTACAAATAAGTTACACCTTGGTATTAAAGATTGCATATTTGTGATGCGATGGAGATAATATCAGTGTTTTCATTCTCCAGTAAAGCAAGTAAGATTGAATAGATTGAATGTTATAAATGACTAGCGGACGAGCACCTTCCCTGTGTGTTGTGTATCATTACTCTTGTAAACACCCGCGACCTGCAGGGTGAGGCCAACGTCTTCAGGTGTTGAGGCAGACCTGTAACGTGCGGCCTGGCACACTGTCCAAGGAGACCTGAGGGTTACTGCCTGGCCCTCCAGCTGTGGGTCACACCCCCTCCAGCCATCACCCACCCTCACACCCCCACCTCATTCTCCCACCTCGCTCTCCACTCTCCCACCTCACTCTCCACTCTCCCACACCCCTTGGAACTTGGGTGTAAATAAACTTGTGGATTGTGCTCTGGGCAAAATATGTAGGGTTAAGCGTTACAATGTGCTGTAGTAAGTAGAGGTCTTCGCCAGCAGAAATATAGCAAGACTATTAGTACTTTAACTACGCTACGATGCAGATATTTCTTGACGTATCTACCTCAACAGGGAGACGATCGTAAGATAAATATAAATGGGTGTGGTGGCGGCAGGTGTAGAAGTACGGTCCAGCCTTCACCTGAGGTCTTAGTGGTCTCCCGCAGAACGCTAGGAATGGGGGCTGGGAGTGTATGAGTTCTAATTAAGACTGGGCAACTGAGCAAGGCGTGAATCTGGTTTGCGTGTACAGTAATGAGGTCAATTGGTGGGGGGGGATGAATGTGGGTCACTTTGGAAGACACCTCAACCCGGGAGTAGTGAGGAGGGTTGGCCCCGGGGAACTTAATGATGGGGTGCCCTAACATCCCATACCAGTCATCTGGGTACACGTCTCCTGCCCGCTAACCATATGCCGTCTCCCCGTTGTGATTTTGGTGCTGGGAGTGGAGTGGAAGGTGTGAGGGCGGGGGCTAGGGCACGCTGAGCGGGGTGCCACCTGGCCTCATACTTGCTCACGGGATTGCTAGTTTTTGACCCTGTACTGGAGGAGCCACTGAGGGTGAGGCCGGTGTTCAGTGCCCCCTGGAGGAGCCGGTGTTCAGTGCCCCCTGAAGGAGCCGGTGTTCAGTGCCCCCTGAAGGAGCCGGTGTTCAGTGCCCCCTGAAGGAGCCGGTGTTCAGTGCCCCCTGGAGGAGCCGGTGTTCAGTGCCCCCTGAAGGAGCCGGTGTTCAGTGCCCCCTGAAGGAGCCGGTGTTCAGTGCCCCCTGAAGGAGCCGGTGTTCAGTGCCCCCTGAAGGAGCCACTGGCGAGTGACGCAGATATTCTCTTGTTGCCACTAGTGGACTTTTCATGTGGGCACAGGGGGCCTGACGGCCAAGTGAACAGCGCTCGGGTTTCGTAGTCCTAAGGGTCCGGGTTCGATCCCCGGCGGAGGCGGAAACAAATAGGCAGAGTTTTTCACCCTGATGCCCCTGTTCACCTAGCACTAAATAGGTATCTGGGAGTTAGATAGCTGCTACGGGCTGCTTCCTGGAAGTGTGTGTGTGTGTGTGTGTGTGTGTGTGTGTGTGTGTGTGTGTGTAAATTAGGATTAAGGACTTGCCGGAAACGCTATGAGTGTTAGCGGTTGTACAAGAATGTAAGAACTCTTGAACATAAATAAATACAAAAATGTGCTCTTGTGGAACATCATTCTTCCGTAAATATGGCAACATAACGCATTACTAAGCGTTAACTGGCGGCATCACTGACATTCTCAAGGCTTCACACGCCTCGACCACTTCCTAGTTCCACAGGAAACGGTATCCTCCTCCTCAAATATCTCTCCGCACATGAAAATCATGAGAAAAATATGTGGTAGATGGAAGCTGTCCTTGGTGTCAACTCCATGGACCATAGTTGCAGGTAGAGGTGGGAGTGTGGGGCCCCCGTGGTGGAAGTGTCACCAGACCAACACGCAACACTGCCTTACATTGGCACGGAAAATAAAAAACAGAAATCTAATCAGAATAAACTCCTGGACGACAACTAGAGTACATGAGGTGGGGGGGACATGGCGTGAAACCCCTGATTGGGCTTCAGCGGAAGTCTCAGGACCCCTCGAGGATTCATTTGAATTCCCGGTTGCATTGCCTTTGATAATGTCGTGGTCTAGGGCGTGGGCATTAGTGCCAAGTGTGAGGAACAATCCTCCTCATGGCTCCTAATGATTTTCTCATCGATACATCACATTAACGTGTATGTGTAGAGATCTAATCACCTTGACTAAACGCACCAATCTCCAATCTTCCACTTTTGTGTTAAAGAAGACAGGTTTATGCAGATGATCCGCGGAAGACAGCAGGTGGAGCACGTCTGGTTGTGTGACAACACCTTATATTCCTGAGAGGCCAGTCAGTTCTCGTGCAGGTATCCAGCTGATGCCTGGGATATTAGACCGGATGATAACTGTATATAAATATCATCGCCAGAAGACCCTGAAGATTGATAATTACTTACTAACGACCCTGAACACTCGTGAAGTTGACTTCCGGTGTTGGTATAGGATGGAGATTGTGTGGGTGTCGGGGTGTGTGGGTGTGGGGTGTGGGGTGGGGTGTACTAGTTATCCTTGAGGTCCTCGCTCCACCCTCCCACACTCCTCCACCGCCATCACGCTTACATGGCCGCTCTTTTTCTCGTTTGCCCTCCTCTTCATCAACCTTTTCCTCCATTTTTTCTATCTTCCTCTCCTATATGTATCCTTGCCTATTCCTTTTCTCAGCCAACGGCCCCAAACACCGCCTGTAGCTTAATACCATCGGTTTTACCTCAAATTTTGTACATTCAGTGAACGTTTGTGGAACGCAGTGCACCCTTGCGTGTCTGACAGCGTTCATTCAATTGTGTGGTGGCGTCCGTCTGTTTACATGGCCGCGTGTATTCTCGTAAGCACCTCTGGACCGAACCGCTGTTACTCTCGGCACCTATAGGTCCCCAAACAGCTTTTGTGTTATCGCCACAGGAAGAGAGACGCTGTTTATGGAACCAGTCAGTACTTAAATGCTGCATATTTGATACTGTTGAAGATGTGGTTGTGTTGCAGAAATGTTACTATTGTAGAGCAGTTAACGCAGACGTGTTGATGTTGCAGGTATGCATGTAAAGATGGTAAGGAGCGAGGTAACGTGAGGTCATTGTCAGGAGACGGCGCTTAGCCAGATATTATCGTTGGTCTGTATTTGACGTTGTTACACCTAACAGATTTGCTTAATGTGGGATCCTAACCAGTGTATTTGTGTTACAGATGTGGAGACTTGCCCGAACTTCGAGACGCCGTTCCACACGATCTCCACCTGCCGGGGCGTGTCTGAGGTAGTTCACGACGGCTCCTGTGAAAACAAGATCACTTGGAGCAAGGGTAAGTGCCCTTGGGCCGCATTGGTGTGAGGGGGTGTCCTTAAAGGGTGTAGGGGGCCTCTTGGGTGTGATGTGTGTATTTTAGAGGGGGTAAGGATGCCGGAACACTGGTGGCACCGAGTGACTAGGGTAAGGTGTAGGTCACGCTGAGACAGAGAGCAGTGATGACACACATGGTGGGGCAGTAGGGAGCTCCGAGCACTGGGGCAAGTGAAAGGTCTCTGTGTAGAACGCGAGAAGAGGGAACAACATGACCTAAAACAAAGGTGGATACACTTGATAGTTTGGGTATGATGGATCGTTTGAGGTGAGGGTGTAGGCTCTTTAGTGTATGTGTAGAGTATGTGAGGGGTGCAGGCGATGAGTCACAATAACGTGGCCGAAGTATGTTGACCAGACCACATCAGGTCAACAATATGTGAAGGGTGTAGTGCATAAAACATAGCTACGAGGTCGACAGTGTAGGCACTGTAGGGTGTAGTATTTATATGGTGTATAGGGTGTCGGGTGTACACTTCTTGACACACTGAGGCTCGTGACCACATAATATCCCGTGTAATCACAAGAAACAAACACGTAATAATGTTCTTATTTACTGCCTCTCGGGTCATTATCGTGCAGCTGGGAGCTTGTCACAACTGTAGTAATTCAGGTGTGTACAACTGTGTGATTGTTATGGTCAGGGTTGTTAAAGCTAATTGTTTGAGGCCACGTCGGGCACCACCGTCCTCGATAGTGCTAAACAGTTATTATCACTTAAGTGTAGACAATGTCATTCCCTCCCCACAAGTGTTCCCCGGGGCTTTAGGGTGTTGTGTATGGAAGAGTCGGTATTGATGTTAAGGGCGGAAGTCATTGGCTGCATATACCCTGCAACATGTGCAGGTACAGTGGTGGCGTCATGTGCTGCTTGCATCAATCATGAGACGGCTCGCTGAGCCGTGGGCAATAATGTGTGTGCTGGCTTCTTAATGGTTGACCTTGTACCGGGGTAGGTAAGGGGGGGGGGGTGAGTTTCCTACCCCGCCAGAGGGGCAGGGTTGGGTGTGGTAGTCTTGGCATCCGGTGTAGTTGGGCGTCACGGGGCGGGGCGGTGTACTGCACACATTATACTTCATTTGTTTACTTTATTATTATTATGTGTAGTTACTGAACTACATATTGCCAACAACACATCAGGGGCAACACCACCACCATATATTGAATTAATGTAGTTTTTACGTTCCACTCCTGACGTCAGTCTGCCCCCTTGATGACGTCCCGTTCATCAAGGGGGCAGACGTTAATGATCTGCCGGTTGTACTGTGTGGGGAGAGCCTGAACGTCCGTCGTGGTGCCGCACCCCCGCACTAACCCCCCATCTCTCCGCAGGGTCCATGTGCGACACCGTCTGTGAGACTGGCTTCGGCTTCTTCGAGCAGCCGGCCCCCAAGTACTCGTGCGACGCTGGCGGCGTGTGGGCTCCATCTGGCAAGGCCCCAGAGTGTTACGGTAAGTGCTCACTCTCCCTCAGTGTGTCACGCTACAGTAGGGGCGTGTCTCCTATACTGGGCGTGTACTCGCCTATTTGTGTCTGCAGGATCGAGCACTTCGATTCCGTTTTTCTAACCGCTGCTTTTCACCACATCACTTCATTAATGCATTCCATTTCTTAGTCACTCTGACACTAAGAAAAATATCTTTCTCGCGTTTCTGTGACTCATTTTGGCCCTCAATTTCCACCTGTGTCCCCCAGTGCGTGTGCCTCTTGTGTTAAATAAACTGTCTTTATCTACCCTATCAATTCCTTTGAGAATCTTTTATATGGTGATCATGTCCCCCCTAACACTCTTGTTAAGCCAGGCAGGAAACTAATACATCTTGTTCACAAAGTGTAGAAATTCCCCCCCCCCTGTCTAATGTACCAATTTGGCTTTGTACACAACCCCAGTTGAAATTTATAATAAGTATGCATAAATAATTTAATGCAAGTGACAATAGCGAGAAGTAAAGTTGGTTTAGTCCCGGTTCAATTATTTGGCTTGATTATCTGGCGGGTTTGTTATGGTACGGTTGTGCCAACACTGTCACTAAAACAAGGACAAGGAACAAGTAGGTAGAAACTACACGAGTGGCGCAGAAGCAGTGTGAGAACAGTAAAGTGGAGAGCGGTAAGGAGTAGAGTACCGCAAGGCTCGGTACTACAGTCCTCCCTCTTACCAATGTACGTCGTACCTAACATGTAAAACATTCACTAATATGAATCAGGACTGTGAAACCCTACAAAGGTAACTTGATGCTCAAGACGTGGTCTGACAAATGGCACCTGGATTTTAATGCCTTTATCAGTAAGGAGAAAAGTCTTGGAAATTGACATAGCACTAAAGTTACTACTTGAGGTACACATTAGCAGAACAACGTCCGTGGCATACGCCAACCTGCCCAACACCCGGAGAGCCAGCATGAATTTGAGCAAGAGCCTTCCGGGTTCTCTGTGCACAAAACACCCGTGAGTATGCAGCCTTGGCATGGAACTCCTTCCTAAATATGCACAAAATACAACTAAACAGAAGTTCAGAGATATGTATCAAGGTTCGTCCCTGAGCTGAGGGGTCTGAACCACGGGGGAAACAAAGGGAGGTGGGGACGTCGCCACGCTGGGGCGAAAAAACAGTGGGGACATGATCACATCATATAATATTCTAAAGTAATTATAAAAATACCCTGAAAAGTGATGTTAAAAGTTAAGAATAACAGAATGAGAGACAAATATGTAAAGGAGACAGACGATTCACAAGGAACTTCAGTGTTAGAGATACAAATAAGTGTAATAGGTTAGATTACTGTTAATGAGTAAAGACGATCAAGAGCAGAGTTATTGTATTAAGCTACACAGTGTGGCAGCGCAGCTAGGTGAGGGCTGCACACATTGACCAACTGGGCAGTGTGCCAGACCTCACTTGTAGGACCACTACACCACTCCTACACTCTCTCCATCCCCCAACCCGTTTCCAACCCCCACCCCCTACTCCACCCCACCACTCGTCGACCCCCACCATCTCCCCAGTACCCACTTCCGCACTTCACCTGACTGAAAGGAACACCTTCTCTTCTCACCCAGTTTCACCTGTTATGCTCCCTCGGGTTGAACCCTTCTCTCACAGCCGACAGTATCACTTGTTCTGTATACCTCCTGCACCACCACCTTTGTGTGGCCTTTCTTGACTCCCCATTTCTCGCTGAATACGTCTGATGTGATAATTTAACGTATAAAGCCAACAAGAGAGAGTTTCCATGGTTCTCTTTACGGTTGGGCGCCCCTATACCACCGTTGTCTACCGCCATGGACCAATAGGTCGCCTTATATACTCCTAGTTTCTCCCACACATTTTCATCATTTGAACATTACAGAGGTAAATAACTTTCCCTCTGGAGTTACGGGAGTGTTGCCGCGAGCGTTGGTATCGTGTGCAGCCAATGCCACTCCCACCTCTATCAGGCGCCAGGCAGGGATCATCTATTGCTTATTGTGTCCTTAAACTCTCGCCTCCCACACACACTCACACACTATCTCCACTTCCAGTACCTGAATCCATTTGTCAAACGAGGCTGTGGTGTTATCGATGACCCCCTTCCCCTCCAACCTCAGCCCTGACATGTCTCAAGTGTTCTTATCTTTTCCTGGCACCAAATTGCAACATACACACATTATATTATATATTATATAAACACCACGCTACTCTAGATATGCTTGTAGGATTGAGGTTTAGCTCCTAAGCCCTACTTTTCCAAACTTCAATTGATCCATGCATTGCCTTTCTTCTCCATGGGACTCGTATCATATTTGCTATTGAAGCTGTATATAGATGTCGCTTCACCACCCTAATTTAACCTGCTTCATTTATGTGTAACTCTTACTCAACAAGAAAACTTCCTGGTGTCTCAAACTCTTGAGTTTCAACTATCCGTCGCTGTTCCGTTAATACTAATTTTGATCATTGCTTCTTTGTCCTCTTTGTAGAGTCACGTTAGAATTTTAAACGTTACTATAGGTTCCTGTGCTGCTGTTCTCTCACCCACCGTCTCTCCTCACACCCGTCAGTGTTGACGTGTGTGTGTGTCATATCCTCCGCCAAGGCTCGTCAGAGGTGTGACATGCACTACACGGATCACTGCCCAGTTTGTCATAACTGGGACCGAGTAGTGATATGAAACCGC
Organism: Procambarus virginalis; assembly: GCA_020271785.1. Taxonomy (NCBI): domain Eukaryota; kingdom Metazoa; phylum Arthropoda; class Malacostraca; order Decapoda; family Cambaridae; genus Procambarus; species Procambarus virginalis. Next base: position 4,551,102 of record WNGS01001312.1, on the reverse strand, counting down.
TTGTCACGGCTCAAAAAAATCGCAGGCTTCCCGTTGTGACTACTTTCACTAACCTTATCTTCCTCTCCTGTGTCC
>WNGS01001312.1:4529176-4547959 GCA_020271785.1 Procambarus virginalis | reverse complement strand
TTGCTGGAGAATACAGAATGTGTACACTGTTGTAATTACGTGGCTGTAGGCCAGTGGGCGGACCAAGCGCCAGCACCGCTGGCTTGCCCGACCCCACACTACAACGGGTGGGCAAATCAGCTCCTCTACATAATGACACCAAACAAGTCATATCCACTTAAATGGTCGGTACAGCTACGGTTTCTCTTCTTATAGGGGTCGGTGTTTTCGATGTCGCGATAGCTCAAAGTGATTGGGCACCGTTCTTCGCTGACTGTCTAGATATCTATTCCAAGGTGCTATCATGATCAGCTTGCCGTTATCGGTTTCATGCCCGATAATTAAGTGGGCCAAACACAGAGTATTTTTAGGGTTACAATAAACCCCAGCTATAAAAGGCAATACCGCACTAAAATAAATTTCATAAATTTATTGAACCAGAATAACAAAGAAAGACAGTGTGTGCGAGTTGGTCCCCCGCCAGCCATGACAGGGAGACGGTATACTAACATGGTACAGAGGCAGGAACCGCGACTCGGGAATGTTGCGGGAAGTGGTTAGGAGGAGGTGAGGGCAGGTGAGGAGTCCTGCCAGAGGTTAGGGGCCCGGAAGAAGCAGCGGCACCTGAGCCAGGGAGGAAGCTGTGGCCGCTGGGGTCTCGGGTCTCACTAGAGAGAAACCTCTGTGTGTCAAGATGCCGGGTCACCACTTTCCTGTTCCTGCTGGCGGTGGTGGTCCCCGACTCCCATCACCAGGCGTCAAACACCTGCCACATGTGCACCTTACGCTTGCCAACAATAGTCACTCTACAATTAATTTCTGGGGATCTTTGACTGAGAGCAGTAACATTATACCGCACAGCTCTGGGAACCGGTAGACAGGTGTGACGACAGTTTTCCCAGACAGTTGAAGGTTGGAGGAGGAGCTTGACCCGAGGTGCTGCCGACGGAGGCACATGTGGAGGTCGCGGAGGCATTAGTGAAGCATGTAGTGTGGTGGCGCCTCCCTGGGGAAGTTGGCTGGGGCGCCGCTCACTGCGGCTCTCTGCTGCTCCTCCCTGGCCCTCTCTCTCTCTCCTCCGCCTCACGCACGCACGCACGCACGCACACTTGGGGAAGAGGCGGCGCTCACCAAACTAGCCAACAAACCAAGAATGTAGATGTGAAAAAGACATGCTTATAATGCATATTATGTAAGGTTATATAGTTTTGTTTTGGGCTTACATAGGGTAACTTTCTCTTGAGGAGTATTATAAAGGGTTTGTTTGCGGGGTATTCGTCAAAGTCCTCGGGCAGTATTACCATCCTGTTGGTTGTTCCCTTCCACCATCTACTATTTCTTCTGAATGTTCCTTTCTACTTTGGCCTTACTGTTCCGTTCCGTTCCACTTTCGTGTCACAATTCCATTCCAGTGTTTCTAACCTGTGGTGTTCCGAAGTACCGGTTTGGCGGGATTGTAGGTCGCGGTGGTGCCTGAGGTGGTGGTGGTGGTGGGGTGAGGTGGGTGGGACGGTGGTGGTGTGGTAGTGGTGGTGGTGGTGACAGTGGTGGTAGTCTGGTGATAAGTGTGTTGCTGGTAGATGACTTGGAGTAAATATACAGGGCAAGAATGGTTTACACAGCCACGTGTTGGAACAGATGCAAGTGAAAATTCGTGTTGACCTCCGTGCCGTGCCCAGCATCTGGCAGTGACGCGCCTCGCCTCGCTCTCCGTTGACTGCTCCTCCCCAACCTTTCCTAATTGACTACTTGTTCGGATTTCTCAATTCTAGAGATATAATGCCTGTTTAGACATACAGATAAAGGATCAGTTTACAAAAATGAACGAGTGACAGAGTAGTTAAACAGGTGGAATGCATTAGGCAGTGATGTGGTGGAGGCTGACTCCATACACAGTTTCAAATGTAGATATGATAGAGCCCAGTAGGCTCAGGAATCTGTACCAGTTGATTGACGGTGAGAGGCGGGACCAAAGAGCCAGAGCTCAACCTCCGCAAGCACACTAGGCGAGTACAACTAGGTTAGTACACAATGATTGCAGCTTGACCCCACAAACTGGAGTTAGTAAAGTATGAGTACACCCTGGCGTGCCCCGCCCTCCTGGCCGACCTTGGCGGGAACCCGTGGTGGCAGAGGTACACACGAGCACAAAACACATTACCCCAACACACACACAAAGCACGCTAACTACCTCCTTCGCACAACAACTGGACGGAACTACTCTCAGCTGCCCTGAGAGTGGAAGTTAGGACACGGGAAATAGTCAAATGAATGAATGAGAGAGAGGGAGGGAGGGTAGATGGGCAAGGTAATTATCAGGAGAAAGCACTAAGCCATTACAACTATATAGCCCTTGGAAGGGATGAGGACAAGGATTTGGGAAAGGACGGAGGGTAGGAAGATAGTGTTATGTTGCATGTATCAAGCAAGTGTAGTGTTCAACACAGCGTGAGTGCCTCCCACAGATGCCAGGTTGTGTTGCGTCATCTCTAACCTCATTCATAACTTGATTACTTCACAAACGTCAAGGCGTTCTCGCTGGCGTCACATCTTGCCTAACCTGGGTAGATGGCGAGGTACTCTACTTGAGCACTCTACCCACTGTTGCGTCAACACCTGTAGGTGTGCAGGCTGTATAGGCTCCTCCCTCATACACTATCGTATGCGTGGGGTCAAGTAGTGCCACCATTATCACATAATACAAGCTCAGTTTCCCACAGAGAAGGGCGTGTTGTGCCTGTATTCATTAGCAAAGTGAGCTAAGAGCACTGTGAAATGATGCAGCGCACCTCGTGAACGCTGGCTGATAACTTCACCTTGTCAGGTTCTCCAGTGGTCTAGATAAGAGAAAGGCGGCCGAGTATTTGGCAGGTGACCCCCTGGACATGCTCACCACGCCCCTCCAGGTGTTGCAAGGCGTACAAGGCCGACAGTAATATGTCAGAGTGGAACACCATTCACAGGAATACCAACTATTTTCCTGGCGCTGACGTAGCCTTGGCCATGTTTCTCCCCAGAGGCCGCGCCCTCACCCGCCTCGTCGTGCACTAGCAGGTCGACTGAGGCAGCCAAGTCCTGCGCGAGTCAGACTCGAGGCGGGACAAGCGTCTTGACACCTTAACAAAATCTGTCTAGGAAAGTCGGTTACACTGAGGCGCGCACTCTGAGGAACATTGCACCTCGTCCGAAGTTCCTGGACATGTGGTATTTACAAGGCATGTCAGAGGACCTGAGGTTTACAGCGGCTACAGTTTGTGCAGATACGCAGTGTGTGTGTGTCAGTTCCCTTCGAAGTCCAGTAATTCCTTTGATTGTCAGTTCTCCATTTGGGTAGTGAGCGTTGAGGAGGTGAATACACAAGGTCTCGTATCATTGGGGTTTTAAAAAGCATTAACTATTTTAGAGCGGGCATTGTGGTGTGATAAGGTCTGGAGCCCCACAACACCCCCAGACGACCGTCTTGCCTACCTCTTGTCCCACTGCTTGTCACACCCGCCGACCCACCTCATGATATCTGGCCAAAAAGTGAACCATGTAACAAATTAATGAGATTCAGGCTCCTCATTTATGGGCCGCCGTAACGTGCGCGTCGAAGAGGTCGACGGTGGCACTGTGGTGACAATCGCACTTTAATATGCCAGTCTTGGCTCCGAATATTAACTAAGGTGTTGATAATATACAGGAATATTCGTCAGTAGTGAGTTACTAAGGTAATGGCGCTGACCAGTAGCACGTCTTCCCTCAATGGACGTAACAGTGTAACACGTCAACCACTGAATTGCTCACCAGAATGGTACCTCGGTCGTCAACAGTGTTGCATCTCCAGCACTTGCAAAATGCATCTGCAGCTTGCAACATATGGCTGATAAGAGCTAGTGGACACTGCCGATCAGGCTAAACATGCCTCACCAGGGTGTGTAGCCCAGCCTCGCCAGGGTGTGTAGCCCAGCCTCGCCAGGGTGTGTAGCCCAGCCTCGCCAGGGTGTGTAGCCCAGCCTCGCCAGGGTGTGTAGCCCAGCCTCGCCAGGGTGTGTAGCCCAGCCTCGCCAGGGTGTGTAGCCCAGCCTCGCCAGGGTGTGTAGCCCAGCCTCGCCAGGGTGTGTAGCCCAGCCTCGCCAGGGTGTGTAGCCCAGCCTCGCCAGGGTGTGTAGCCCAGCCTCGCCAGGGTGTGTAGCCCAGCCTCGCCAGGGTGTGTAGCCCAGCCTCGCCAGGGTGTGTAGCCCAGCCTCACCAGGGTGTGTAGCCCAGCCTCGCCAGGGTATGAACAGCCAAAACAAAAACTTGAGTATAATGAAGTGAACGAGGTTAGAGCTAGGAGCCTCTGTTTACTTTTCCCAGTTCCTCTTATTTGATTGAAATATTACTGTTGCTGCTTATATGGTTGTTCCTGCGGCGGTGGTGGTTGTGGAGTCAATATGTTGGTGGAGTTGTTTCTGTTTTTCCGTCTCAGACGTTGTGGTTAATGGTTAGGTTATTGGGCCCATTATCCTGCTGGTTGTTGTTGCTGCTGCTTTTATGTGTCGTTTATTTAATTTGTTGTTGTTGATGGAGCTTTTGCAGTGCTGCATTGCTTTTGATGGTTGTTGTGTGAGGCTGTTAGCGGACACGGACACACACACACACACACACACACACACACACACACACACACACACACACACACACACACACACACACACACACACACTTTTTCAGCGTCAGAGTAGTTAGTAAATGGAATACATTAGGAAGTGATGTGGTGGAGGCTGACTCCATACAGTTTCAAATGTAGATATGATAGAGCCCAGTAGGCTCAGTAACCTGTACACCAGTTGATTGACGGTTGAGAGGCGGGACCAAAGAGCCAAAGCTCAACCCCCGCAAGCACAACTAGGTGAGTACACACACACCTCAACACTATCTTTACCATGGAAAGACTTGCGACACACCAGGAGCTGCCACATTCACAGCATTAAGAGGTGTGTGTGTGTAGTTTAATCGTTCTCTCTCTCCGTTGACAGATGTCACACCTGACACGGCTGGCATTACACCTGGCACCAGTTGACTCACCCTGGCTGGCACACCTGGTATTACATATTACATAACATTTAACACTCTGGAAACTCTTGTTATAAGTGATCAAAGTTATGCGCGAGTGTTTCCTCATGTGATATCACGAGTTGTGGAGCTGGCTATGCCGTCACTGTCATTGTTCCTGCTGAATACCGTCACAGCTTGGCACTGTATGGCCTAACATGCTGCTCTTCAGTTTGGTCACCTTACTCAGTTACTAGTTATCCAAATACCACTTGGTTATCTAGTCACAAACAAAACACCGCAAAAGGCTTACCGGGCTATCGGCCCATACGAGGTAGCCCCTGTTTATATCCACCCAAACTCTCTCATATACATGTCTGACCTTCGCTTGAAACAATCCATCGTACTAGCTTATGAATAAAGTCAACTATGTGAGTGGCTTGTGTAAGCTTGTGGGTTACCGTGTCCCAAGACGGGAGGTAGGCCTGGTGTAGGCCATCCTGCCTCTCAAGGTCAGCACCAGGTAGGCTACCACTGGTTACAGTGTTCGCTCCAGACACCTCAAGTTGGTCCTTGTGGTTGGCTGTTGCCTCCTTCAAGCTCCTGGCTTATTGGGGTAGGTAGAGGACGGTCACCTGCTGTCGCCAAATGTCTCCAACTTTGGTGTCCTCTTACGACCTGTCCAAGACCTCGGATGTGACCTCTTACGACCTGTCAAAGACCTCGGATGTGACCTCTTACGACCTGTCCAAGACCTCGGGGGAATCTTACATGCATGTGGCAGTTTTATATGGAACTATTACAAGTTACACCTTGGTATTAAAGATTGCATATTTGTGATGCGATGGAGATAATATCAGTGTTTTCATTCTCCAGTAAAGCAAGTAAGATTGAATAGATTGAATGTTATAAATGACTAGCGGACGAGCACCTTCCCTGTGTGTTGTGTATCATTACTCTTGTAAACACCCGCGACCTGCAGGGTGAGGCCAACGTCTTCAGGTGTTGAGGCAGACCTGTAACGTGCGGCCTGGCACACTGTCCAAGGAGACCTGAGGGTTACTGCCTGGCCCTCCAGCTGTGGGTCACACCCCCTCCAGCCATCACCCACCCTCACACCCCCACCTCATTCTCCCACCTCGCTCTCCACTCTCCCACCTCACTCTCCACTCTCCCACACCCCTTGGAACTTGGGTGTAAATAAACTTGTGGATTGTGCTCTGGGCAAAATATGTAGGGTTAAGCGTTACAATGTGCTGTAGTAAGTAGAGGTCTTCGCCAGCAGAAATATAGCAAGACTATTAGTACTTTAACTACGCTACGATGCAGATATTTCTTGACGTATCTACCTCAACAGGGAGACGATCGTAAGATAAATATAAATGGGTGTGGTGGCGGCAGGTGTAGAAGTACGGTCCAGCCTTCACCTGAGGTCTTAGTGGTCTCCCGCAGAACGCTAGGAATGGGGGCTGGGAGTGTATGAGTTCTAATTAAGACTGGGCAACTGAGCAAGGCGTGAATCTGGTTTGCGTGTACAGTAATGAGGTCAATTGGTGGGGGGGGGGAGGATGAATGTGGGTCACTTTGGAAGACACCTCAACCCGGGAGTAGTGAGGAGGGTTGGCCCCGGGGAACTTAATGATGGGGTGCCCTAACATCCCATACCAGTCATCTGGGTACACGTCTCCTGCCCGCTAACCATATGCCGTCTCCCCGTTGTGATTTTGGTGCTGGGAGTGGAGTGGAAGGTGTGAGGGCGGGGGCTAGGGCACGCTGAGCGGGGTGCCACCTGGCCTCATACTTGCTCACGGGATTGCTAGTTTTTGACCCTGTACTGGAGGAGCCACTGAGGGTGAGGCCGGTGTTCAGTGCCCCCTGGAGGAGCCGGTGTTCAGTGCCCCCTGAAGGAGCCGGTGTTCAGTGCCCCCTGAAGGAGCCGGTGTTCAGTGCCCCCTGGAGGAGCCACTGGCGAGTGACGCAGATATTCTCTTGTTGCCACTAGTGGACTTTCCATGTGGGCACAGGGGGCCTGACGGCTAAGTGAACAGCGCTCGGGTTTCGTAGTCCTAAGGGTCCGGGTTCGATCCCCGGCGGAGGCGGAAACAAATAGGCAGAGTTTTTCACCCTGATGCCCCTGTTCACCTAGCACTAAATAGGTATCTGGGAGTTAGATAGCTGCTACGGGCTGCTTCCTGGAAGTGAGAGTGTGTGTGTGTGTGTGTAAATTAGGATTAAGGACTTGCCGGAAACGCTATGAGTGTTGGCGGTTGTACAAGAATGTAAGAACTCTTGAACATAAATAAATACAAAAATGTGCTCTTGTGGAACATCATTCTTCCGTAAATATGGCAACATAACGCATTACTAAGCGTTAACTGGCGGCATCACTGACATTCTCAAGGCTTCACACGCCTCGACCACTTCCTAGTTCCACAGGAAACGGTATCCTCCTCCTCAAATATCTGTCCGCACATGAAAATCATGAGAAAAATATGTGGTAGATGGAAGCTGTCCTTGGTGTCAACTCCATGGACCATAGTTGCAGGTAGAGGTGGGAGTGTGGGGCCCCCGTGGTGGAAGTGTCACCAGACCAACACTCAACACTGCCTTACATTGGCACGGAAAATAAAAAACAGAAATCTAATCAGAATAAACTCCTGGACGACAAACTAGAGTACGGAGGAGGGGGGGGACATGGCGTGAAACCCCTGATGGGCTTCAGCGGAAGTCTCAGGACCCCTCGAGGATTCATTTGAATTCCCGGTTGCATTGCCTTTGATAATGTCGTGGTCTAGGGCGTGGGCATTAGTGCAAGTGTGAGGGAACAATCCTCCTCATGGCTCCTAANCGAGTATTTTAACAATGAATTATAACTCTGCATTTGTGCAACGGTAATACCCACTTTCCATGTGTGTGGGTGGGAGCGTAAGGAAGGGGGGGGGGTAATACGATAAATGTGAATAGATCCATGTACCTGAATACTTTTTATCTTGTCAACTAATAGCAGAGTATTGAATTCATTTGAGAAGAACGTCTGATTGATGAAGATTAACCCGCCTAGGAGGTGGCACGGGCATGAATAGCCCGTAAAGAGGAAGATCTGGTGTGACAAATTAGTTCTAGGAAGACTCTGGCGTGCGTCGGAAGAGGTGGTCGGCGGGTGCTGGCTTGGACGACCTATGGATGAAGAGAGACTCGCTCCTCGTATTTGTACTCGTCTATTCACCGGTCATGGTTAAGGAGTTTGGACAAGCTGTTGTCTCTAGTCTTGGTTAAGGTGGAGTAGTGGTGGATCAATAGTGGGGTTTGTGTGAGGGGGCTGAGTGGGCAGAGTGGAGGTGATGTCATGGGTATTTAGTGATGACTGGGGCGAGTTACTCTCCACAGTCCGCCTCTTGCTGGCCTCGCTTCTCTGCTCCTCTTTATTCATTATACCAAATCCTCATGAATGCTTTACAACAAACTTTCCTGGTCATTAATGTGTTGACGCTCTCATGCTCTCTTGAGCTGTCTCGATCATTCATCAATATAATACGAGAACAGTTATCTCTGACGGAGGACCCGGCTCTGGGGCACCTTCCAGCAGTGGTGCCAGTGGAGAGGCACTCCTGCCCTTCCCCGCGGCTCTCTGCCACCTGCAATAACCTCAAAGACCTCACAGGGCCGCTAAACCTTGGCTCTCGCACTCATTGTTTAAATTCCCTCTGTGCGTTACCGCAAAATGTGTGGATTTTGTGGCATGATGTTCTGGGTGCCTGGAGGAGCGACGGGGAGCACGTTGATGTCCTTGATAGGAAGACTGGCCAGGGTTCACCCTCGCTCACACACTCCACCTATTAGGTGAGTACTCACTTATTAGGTGAGGTGTACTCACCTATTAGGTGAGTACAATTAGGTGAGTACTCCAGCCATCTCTGCTCTCGGCTCATTACCGACTCGCTGGGTAATTTTACGCTGAAGAATGCGGCAATTTTCTCAAGGAGTTATATCTTATAAGAGGTTCCAGTGGCAGAAGTTTGCGACACGGCCACTTTGATGACTCTAGTGACATAACTGGTGTTGCAACCCTCGCAGTGCCTCCACACCTCACACGCACAATGCTTCGACAAAAATTACAAATCATGTTTATTGTTGCATCTTTGCAACAAACATGACTGAGAGACAGAGTGCGTGCTTGGGTTGAAGACACATCGGTAATATAACAATGTCCGCTGGTGGCTTCATAACATTGGTCGAAAGCCATTATTAAAATGGCAAGTTTTAGCCTTTGTATTGTGTTCTGGGTTCATGGCTCTCGGACGTCGATCACATTTTTTAAGACTTGTTTGTTCTCTTCTTATCAACAAGAATTTAAGAGTTTAAATTGGTGTAGTGGGGGGGGATAATAGTGTGATTTGATGTTTATCTGTTCTTGTAGCTACAAGGTTGGTTGATTACCTTGTTGGTGGTTTTAAGATTTATGTTTGTGGTGTGTGTGTGTTGGTAGCGGAACCTAGGTTTCGACTCCTGGACTCCGTCTCATAACTGTGTAGGGAGGGGGTGATATTCTTGTGTTTGACTATTTTCCTGCGTCTTGTGTGTGTGTGTGTGTGTGATCTCCCATCAGTAGGTTTGGTAATAGATGAACAGCTCCATTACAACAGACATCTCCCCTTACCCACGCTACCCGGTCCCACCCCTGGACCCCGAAATCACTACAGCGTATAAACTTGAGGATTGCATCTGCCTTGACACACCATGCCAGATGTGTCTATGGTAGTTTGCATGGTCATTACCGCGGTGTTGCATACCATACAACTGTGCGAGACTGAAATGATATCTCGAGGCCGAGGGTGCGCACGCATGTGTATGGTGGGGTGGGTTTTATCTATACACAAGTCTTCTCCCGGAATTTGATCCAAGAGCGGCGGAAGAGACTTCAACGCCAGATAAAGTACTAATCCAGAAGCGACCCCTCACAATTGTTCTCTCCATCTATATACATCAACCTTAAAAGGAAGATGAGCAGCAGGTTGAAGGATGACATACAAGAAAACCTTATTAGTAATGATGAGATGGAGTGTAGTGAGGTGGGGGGGGGTGAAGATTACGGTAGTGGTGGTGTGTCACAGACAGATACGGTGACCGGAGGGCTCCCTCACCTGTGTGTCGCTCCCTCACCTGCTGTGTGCCTCTGTCTGTCTCGAGTCCCTCACCTCTTCTTTACCTTCATGCTGTTGCTGCCTGCCTGTCTCTCCGCCTCGCCCGCTATACATTCACCTCATGACCACCTACGGCCCATCGCGCCTCTTTACCATAATGACCACAGACTCCCCTTTTGCAATTCGCTTCAGGAGAAAGCCCTAAAAAGTGTGTTGTCTTGTGAACGCAGCCCAAGTACCGTAGACCTGGCTGGTGCATGGCAGGGGTAGTTGAGGGGGAACAAGGCCTAGCCGTAGAGAATAGGTGACTCGGCAACTCCCCAAGGAATCACCACCAGTGGACATTTGCGTGTGTGAGGGCCAGGGAGGAGGAGGAGGAGGATTACAGCTTGCCGGCCGGGCTCCAGGAACCGTAGACACCGTGCACGGTCCAGGAACAATTTGGTAGAGACCAGCCCCTTTCATCACGTTGCTCATGCTAGCCGGAGCACCTGGGTCGAGTCCACTACGGGCTCACCATAGCCCGTGCTGCTTGGAACTTTGGTTCCCAGTGGCTGAATCTAAAACAACTATGGCGCGCGCTCCCTCGAACTAGTCATCAACTTGTCTAGTTTCAAATGTTTCAGAGTCTTGGAGTATTACTTGTGTTGAGTTCAGTATCGTATGAGATACGAGAGCTTTGGATAGGCTTGCGCCTCTTCCTTCCTTACTATATAATGAGAGTTAAGGAATAACGTCCATTATTATTAGTTATTCTGTTGCCTTACTTTTACATGGTTCATTCTTTAGTCTATACGTACTGCACATCAAAAAAGAATGTTGATTTAGACAATATGATTGAAGACAATGTACCCTGGGTCACGGGAATCCCACCAATCAGAGAAGATTTCCGCTTGAACAAAAGCTTATTTTCTGGAGATTGTGACTTGTAAGGTGAGCGTTGCCTGGTGCTGGCGCGGGTTGCCTGGTGCTGGCGCGGGTTGCCTGGTGCTGGCGCGGGTTGCCTGGTGCTGGTGCGGGTAAGGTCGTCTTGCATCCGCCTGCATTGTCGTCCTTCAGACAGGACACATTCTCTTTACTCTATCTGCGCTTGGAAAGGAAAACAAAACAAAAAAAAGTATTTTAATTATTTACGCTCAAACGTCTCGAAAAAGAGTGTCGTGTTCTTTTTTATTATCTTTAAGAGGTACAAGTGTAACTAGTAGAGCGTCTGAGGCGACCTTTATCTGGTGTAGGACGGCTCGTCCTACACCAGCTGTGGCGGCAACTTGTCTCTCGGCCCACCATAATGGCCTCCGGTACAAGAGATACATTTACATTACAGTTTAGCATATTGTATTTCTTGAATATTGTAAATCGTGTAATCGTAATTAAGTTAATGTAAGTTGCAAGCATGGCAGCAATATAGATGTGACACATTATTGGAGTTTGAATTTATAATCAGGTTTGAAGTATTTGGCATCCTGGACTAGGGGGGTATAATAGGGTAGAGGCGGCACGACTGACTGGTCGTTTCTCTTTAGAAAACCAGCGGCTCCATTGTACTCCCTTGTGACTTGAGCTGAGACACCCGCTGTCTTGTGGTCACCGGGATCATTGTCTCATGAGAAGGCGGGTCGGACGCCAGCCACCTCCGCTCACACCAAGTGTCATTCATATTTTATCACTATCAACATCGGTTACTTTCTCATTCCATTCACCTTGGCTCTAGGAGACTCGAACCGTGGACCCCCACGCGCGTGATGTCGAAGCTCTATCGACCGAGCTATTGAGTAATCTTGATAAGAATCTAGAAGCAACTACTGCTGACAAACTGGAATTTTCGGTTACTGCCGCGCTCTGCCACCTACGTTAATAACCTTAACAATACTGTCATATTTTAGTAAATTGTTTAGTGTTAATGTGTTGAATTAGTCCAGAACAAGAGAATGGGGTTCCAGATAGTGCCATGTTGTCACTGCAGCTCCGGATGGTACGCCAATTCCAGCTTGCTAACTCAACCGGAAAATTAACAAACGCTTCATGTATTCTTAAAACGTTTTTGTGGTCAGATTAATTTAAAAGTTATTGTTGTCGATTCAATTGTGGTGTGTGGCGATAACTGGGGACCTGTTTGATTTGGGGAGTGTTGGGGCGAGGTGTAAGTGGTCTTATTGTCACACTCTCTAAGCTTAGTATTGAGCAGTCATTATGCTGATAGGCTGAGCGGATCGCTCTCACCTATTCCAGTTCACAACTTAATTAAGCTACTCGGTACAAGCAATTCAAACTAAATTATCAAATATAAAGCTAAAAAAATAATGTGATAATCCTTAATGTCAGAAGGTGGGATTAATTAAATCAGTGATTACTGAAGATGATGGGCGAGTTGGGGGTGTGAGTGAGACTTGAACCTTGTGTGAGCCTAACCAACTTAGCCTCTCGTGCTCAACCATTACCGTCAAAGATCTGGAGACAGTACCAAGCACGGGATCATTATACTAACTTTTTTATCTTGCCTTTAATTCCCGTTGTTACATAAACAGGGGTTGTTGAACAATTAATCATGGTAGCATCAAATATAACTGGTTTTCAAATCTGTTACACTAATTTGAGGCCAACCGGGATGCGGTTACGGCTCGCATTGCGATCAGAACAAAACCCCCGTGTGGAAGCATTATCCTACATGTGCAGTAGAGGGTGACCTGGCCGGCCCACAGGGGAGCCTCGGGCCCAGCCTCCACAAGAGGAAATTAAGAGCCTCAAAATTCACCCAAAGTTCTCAGCTGGAGTTTATTGAATGTGCAGTCTGTGTATGTGTAGTGAACAATAGTAATGTTTTGTGAGAGGTACTTTGTTCTTTAGTCAAGGAAACAGGCATTGAATGATTTAATCTGTCGCTGTGGTTAACTAGATTTAATATAATAGTCAGCTGCTAATGATGTTTGTTTACTATGCAGGCGAAGAGTCACAATAACGTGGCTGAAGTATGTTGACCAGACCACACACTAGAAGTTGAAGGGACGACGACGTTTCGGTCCGTCCTGGACCATTCTCAAGTCGCTTGCGAAACGTCGTCGTCCTTTCAACTTCTAGTGTGTGGTCTGGTCAACATGTTTGTTTACTAATCTGTACAGTTGTCACCACTTGGTGGCAACATCTTGCAGTGTTTACACCACTGCAACCAGTACTGCCAAAACAAGTACTATCATTCCTGGCAACACTACAACCGCTGCTTGCAATCATTAGGCCTGCAGCCGTTGTTATATGTATCATGTTTGTCTCGGCTATTTTAATGTCAATTCGAATATGTTTCATCTGAACATTAAAGTGAAAATAATGGAAAGTATTTATGTGGCCCGGTCTCAGTGTATGTGCGTGTGTCACACAGAACATGTTGGCATGCGTGTACGTGTTTGCTGAGAACGTTTTCGTACACGAACATGTGGAACCGTGGCGTGTGTGTGTGCACGCAATCGTATGTGGGTGTGCGTGAGCCCGAGTGAGCAGACACCTGGTGGCGAGTACAGGCTCGCGGCTGTGTTGAAGCCCACACCGCCGCCAACACTGACCTTCAGTGTGTGTCGCAGTCATTGGTACACTCTCCTCTTGCCACTTTCTAGTGTCTTCCCTTGTAAATCATGTTTCTTATAGTTTTCAAATAGTTTGCATCTTTTATGAACATCTCATTCCTCATCTTTACGCTTTCTACATCATTCTCATCTCTTTTTGTCCACGCCCACCTCTTGGCCTGTTTGTGACGGGGATTGGCTCCGACGACCATGGACGAGAACCTGGTGTGACTTGCTCCACTTCTAGGAGAGAGGATAGAAGACAGACTAAGTGCGTCACATTATTGAGGGAATTTGTATTTTTGTGTGGCACTGGTATCCTTGGTGTTACTGCACCATGTAAATTATTGATCTGTCATTTAACTCCTGTCTGTTCTGCGCTTTCCTTTACTGTGTGTGAGAGGAAAAGACGAGAAACAGAGATGCCACCTGCAAAGAGAATGACTTAGAAGGGAATCTAAAGAGACAGCCATATTTACCTCACCGGACTTTCTCGACTTGTGGCCTTGTTTGTTCTCGTTTTCTGCTCGCTGTCACACGTTACTGTTGCTCTGCTACTGTTACCGTTACTGTTAGTGGATTCGGGCGTTCAGATCTGGCCGTCGACCTCGCTTCGTTTATGCTACATAATGTCTTGTTAATATTCAGAGAACAAAAAAAATCCTTGGAAAATGGCCAACTGTCCCCTTGCGGCAGGAAGGGCCCATCCCCAGTTTTTAGCGTCGTCCCACGTAAGCTGCGGGTCCCTCCAGCGGTCGTGAGGGTCCACCGAGATGGCGAGGGAGATAGATGGTGAGGGATGATACTCATTGAGAACGAGAGGGAGAAAAACTGGAAGGGTTGGAGAGCCTTCTTAGCACTCTGGCTCATCACTGTTGATCCGCTCGCCCCACATGTGCCAACACCTGTCTCGTGCCGTGTGCCAACACCTGTCTCGTGCCGTGTGCCAACACCTGTCTCGTGCCGTGTGCCAACACCTGTCTCGTGCCGTGTGCCAACACCTGTCTCGTGTCAACACGTGCCTGCTCCCCACCTCAGACGCCCAATGCGTTTCCGGTGATAACCACATCGTAACTAGATGTGAAAGTATTAGTTTCGCTGCGTGCGCAAATTTAGTATTATTGGAGAAAGTAGAAAAGATTATGCCAATAAGGCCGTGAGTGTAGGGGCCATGGGAGTGTCACAAGGTACTCTCCTCCCGCTAGGTGAACAACCTTGCACACAACACCCGCTTCTTTTGACAGTTTGCGTTTTACTGTTTTCCCAGTGTTAATGTTAACAAAATGGTTAGACATCTTTGTCCGCCGATATCTTGTATATTTTAGTTGTTTAAATCTTTGCTAATGTGGTTTATTCCCTCATAGTGAGAGGCTGGTTATTTGTGGAAGAGCGGGGGTGCCTCACACCGTACTGAAGGGTCACTGGCTGCCTCACACCGTACTGAAGGGTCACTGGCTGCCTCAAACCGTACTGAAGGGTCACTGGCTGCCTCAAACCGTACTGAAGGGTCACTGGCTGCCTCACACCGTACTGAAGGGTCACTGGCTGCCTCACACCGTACTGAAGGGTCACTGGCTGCCTCACACCGTACTGAAGGGTCACTGGCTGCCTCACACCGTACTGAAGGGTCACTGGCTGCCTCAAACCGTACTGAAGGGTCACTGGCTGCCTCAAACCGTACTGAAGGGTCACTGGCTGCCTCAAACCGTACTGAAGGGTCACTGGCTGCCTCACACCGTACTGAAGGGTCACTGGCTGCCTCACACCGTACTGAAGGGTCACTGGCTGCCTCACACCGTACTGAAGGGTCACTGGCTGCCTCACACCGTACTGAAGGGTCACTGGCTGCCTCACACCGTACTGAAGGGTCACTGGCTGCCTCAAACCGTACTGAAGGGTCACTGGCTGCCTCAAACCGTACTGAAGGGTCACTGGCTGCCTCACACCGTACTGAAGGGTCACTGGCTGCCTCACACCGTACTGAAGGGTCACTGGCTGCCTCACACCGTACTGAAGGGTCACTGGCTGCCTCACACCGTACTGAAGGGTCACTGGCTGCCTCACACCGTACTGAAGGGTCACTGGCTGCCTCACACCCGCCATGTTGACCCTCGGGTGACGGGACAATATTGACCAGAGGTGTACGCGGTCAGGTTTCACGACAAAGGCGTCTCTTGGACAAATATAATGCACTTTCAATATTTTATGTCTGTAAATAAGTTATATCATTTGAATCTACATATCCTATTCACGGTGGGATTGTTTTGTCATAGAGAAAAGTCTTGGAGTGCATGTTTAACTTCTCCGATTGTCTTTCGTCTGCGATTCAGTGGAGGGTGGAAGCAGGTTTGTTGACAGTAGAGAGGGAAATTGCTTGCATTGTACATATTGCACAGGACCTGGGGAAAGCTTGGCAGGTATACACACAACACCTAGAAATTGTCGGCTTCATTAGTCGTATGGCGGGTATACGAGGCAAGAGCTTTGGTTATAGAGTTATATATTTAGACAGTTTTAATTGTCGCTTTGAATTCTCCACTTGAGACTTGCAATCACTCGTCACGATGCTCTCGTACCCTCGGGGGTTCAATCTTCTCACTTTCAGGTAATGTCTTACGAATATCTACTATTTTATACTCAACAGTATATAAAACTCTTGTTACCCGGCCTTAGCTGTGAGAGCTGTTAGGTAAGAGCGCGAGTGTAGAGAATATTACTCTGGAGCGGAAGCAGTTACTGCCAGGAAGTGTCTGGCATCACTGCCACTCGCGCACACGGCGATCAGGTATAAAGATAATTGAGGGAAATTTTAAATTGATCAGACAAATAATTGGAGCATAGCGCAGTGCTGTGAAAATTAATTTTTTATCTTGACAAAAAATTTATAGTTCAATGTGCAGTAAAATGAAGTAATGTGGATGTTTTATTTCTTAAAGAGAAGAAACAGATGTTAGCTCAGCCTAGCGGTCCATCCCCATGATAAACATGTGCTGAGGTTCCCGGGAGACCTGTGGTGCTCCACACCTGTGGTGCCCCACACCTGTGGTGCCCCACACCTGTTCTGGAACACGCTACACTTGATATCAAAATGTGCGCTTAAGTTTCTTGGAGGAAAAGCATTGCAAGTTGGTGTGTTTGGTGGCCTGTGTCGCCATGTTGGTGTGTTTGGTGGCCTGTGTCGCCATGTTGGTGTGTTTGGTGGGCTGTGTCGCCATGTTGGTGTGTTTGGTGGCCTGTGTCGCCATGTTGGTGTGTTTGGTGGCCTGTGTCGCCATGTTGGTGTGTTTGGTGGGCTGTGTCGCCATGTTGGTGTGTTTGGTGGGCTGTGTCGCCATGTTGGTGTGTTTGGTGGCCTGTGTCGCCATGTTGGTGTGTTTGGTGGCCTGTGTCGCCATGTTGGTGTGTTTGGTGGCCTGTGTCGCCATGTTGGTGTGTTTGGTGGCCTGTGTCGCCATGTTGGTGTGTTTGGTGGCCTGTGTCGCCATGTTGGTGTGCTTATTAATGAACGGGAAAGTTTAGTTTATATCCCATTGTTGGAACCTGTATGTCTACAAATTATGGTTGCCTGCATCGTGTGGAAGCGGTGAATCGTATCCAATGTAAAGTGGGAGGCTTATATTGATACTGCCTCAGTTACCGGTCGGCGTATAGAGCCGGGCTTCAGAAACGTACAAGATTCAATTCACAACATTGTAGTTAAGTAGTGTTGCTGTTTTTGTCGATTCAGGGGCGACGACGATCGTTATAGTTAAGTGTTTGTCAATGTAGTTAACATTGTCTCGGTTGAGACGCAGAGTGTAGTCAGGTGTCGAAAACATTACGTTGAGGCGGGACTCGACGAATTTGCTGGAGAATAAGAATGTGTACACTGTTGGTAATTACAGTGGCTGTGGCAGTGGGCGGACAGCGCCAGACGCTGGCTTGCCCGCCCACATACAACGGGGGGCAACAAGCTCCTCCATAATGACCCAACAAGTCTATCCACTTAAACTGGTCGGTACAGCTACGGCTTCTCTTCTTATAGGGGTCGGTGTTCGATGTCCGATAGTCAAAGTGATTGGGCACCGTTCCTTCGCTGTGTCTAGATATCTATTCCAAGTGCTATATGATCATGCTTGCTTATCGGTTTCTCCCGATAATTAAGTGGGCCAAACACAAGAGTATTTTAGGGTTACAATAAACCCCAGCTATAAAAGGCATACCGCACTAAAATAAATTTCATAAATTTATTGAAATAACAAAAGAAAGAAGTGTTCGAGTTGGTCCCCCGCCAGCCATGACAGGGAGACGGTATACTAACATGGTACAGAGGCAGGAACCGCGACTCGGGAATGTTGCGGGAAGTGGTTAGGAGGAGGTGAGGGCAGGTGAGGACCTGCCAGAGGTTAGGGCCCGGAAGAAGCAGCGGCACCTGAGCCAGGGAGGAAGCTGTGGCCGCTGGGGTCTCGGGTCTCACTAGAGAGAAACCTCTGGTGTCAAGATGCGGGTCACCACTTTCCTGTTCCTGCTGGCGGTGGTGGTCCCGACTCCCATCACCAGGCGTCAACACCTGCCAACATGTGCACCCTTACGCTTGCCAACAATATTCACTCTACAGATTATTTCTGGGGATCTTTGACTGAGAGCAGTAACATTATACCGCACAGCTCTGGGAACCGGTAGACAGGTGTGACGACAGTTTCCCAGACAGTTGAAGGTTGGAGGAGGAGCTTGACCCGAGGTGCTGCCGACGGAGGCACATGTGGAGGTCGCGGAGGCATTAGTGAAGCATGTAGTGTGGTGGCGCCTCCCTGGGGGAAGTTGGCTGGGGGCGCCGCTCACTGGCGGCTCTCTGCTGCTCCTCCTGGCCCTCTCTCTCTCTCCTCGCCTCACGCACGCACGCACGCACACACTTGGGGAAGAGGCGGCGCTCACCAAACTAGCCAACAAACCAAGAATGTAGATGTGAAAAAGACATGCTTATATGCATATTATGTAAGGTTATATAGTTTTGTTTGGGCTTACATAGGGTAACTTTCTCTTGAGGAGTATTATAAAGGGTTTGTTTGCGGGGGTATTCGTCAAAGTCCTCGGGCAGTATTACCATCCTGTTGGTT
>WNGS01001312.1:4514157-4519105 GCA_020271785.1 Procambarus virginalis | reverse complement strand
GCTGGGGGCAGGGGGAGTGCTGGGGGCAGGGGGAGTGCTGGGGGCAGGGGGATGCTGGCAGGGGGAGTGCAGTGGAGATGGAGCCCAATACACACAAAAATCACAATAGCGTGATATATCAAGTGAACAAATCCACAAGGGCCGTGATGAGGGTTCGAACCTACGCCCGGGATGATCCCAGACGCGCCTTAGTCGACTGTGCCACGACATGGTCAAAAGAATTGCCACCTGGAGTGCTGCTGCCTTGACGAGGATCCCACAGCTTCTCCGAAGTACAAGCCGGGGTTGCACACAATCCCCCCATGCACCCGGGCTCTGTCAACTACATGATGTTCTACCTCTACGCCCTTACTTCGATATACTAATTCAATACATCATTCGTTTGACCATGTCGTGGCTCAGTTAATTAAGGCGCGTCTGAGATCATCCCGGGCGTAGGTTCGAACCCTTATCACGCCCTTGTGGATTTGTTTATAAGAGCCCAGTGTTTTAGATGAGGAGGCCAGGGTAAGAATGTGGTGATGAGGGGCGTCGCGCTGGGCAGGGGGTGATGGTGGGGGTGGATGGTGGTTAGGGGGACTCGGTGGGGATAGGAAGGGGTTTGAGAACCCACTAGCCTACATCTTAGGTGGGTGTGCGTGCGTGTGTGCGTGCGAGCGAGCGTGTGAGCCCAAGACCCCCGCGCGGGAGGTGAGAGCAGTCAGTCGGTGTTGGAGGTCCGTAGTGAGCGTGCGAGACTCTCCGGTGTTGTCTTCCACCATGCTACCTCGTGTTGTCTGTGTTGTGGTGCTCTCTGCTGCCGCCCTTGCCGCAGCCAAGCCACAGAACTTTGACTTTAACTCGCTGGTTGATGGCGGAAACCCCTTCGTGGTGCAAGCACAATCAGTACCCGCCGGAGGCACAGCCGCGCAACCTGTCAGCGGCCCAGCGGCCTTAATCGGCAGCAGTAAGTACAGCACTCCCTCCTACACCGCCTTCTGCAGCGGCTTCTATCACTTAGTCGGAAAGGAAACTACCAATGGGAACTGATGATAGTGCACACAACGAGTTTTTGCTGGGAGTCGCCCGCTACACAGAAGAGCCTCGGTGTTGGGACGCAGCCAGACGAGGCGCCGGAGCTCACTTAATGCACACCTTTGGGTAACATTAAGTGAGGATAGCCTGGTGTAGTGAGGTAGCATCCTTGGCGAACCGTTAAGCATGGGCTCTGTGTGTAACTGTCCGGGTGAGGGTAGGCCAAGGCCAGGAGGCGACCACCCCGTCTTAGTGTGGGAGGGGTGAAAGGCTGGTTGACCCCACACACTTTGATCACAGGGAAACTGGTTGTGTGTTAACGCCACTCGTGCATTGGTCAAGCGACACTGTGCCCACTTTCATGCAGTATAATGTCACAAGACCCGCCTGGCGGTACAGAGAATGTTGTCCAGACAAGTCAGGTGGTCTGAGACTTAGACCTAGGTAGGAGATCTTGATGCCACTGCTTTGTTCCCACCTGTTGCTTCCTTCGTTTAAGGAGGAGGTTTAAAGGTTTCTTAAAGTGCTGTGTAAACCCCCAAGTGTGTGACAGAAGGCTGGAGCTCCTTGTGTGGGTCACACTGGGAGGTTTACCCAGCAAGAAGTGGCAGGTCGGGTTTAGTGAACACGATCTGTTGGTGGTAGTGACTGGCCCTACCTCCACTCACCTGCCAACACTAAGCCACTGCCTTCACGCCACTTATTATCCACTCAACCCTCGCTTGTATGATACAAGCTTCCCTTGGATCATCACCACTTGATGATACAAGTTTCCTTGCTCAATGAGCCCCGTTGGTTGAAAGCGACTGACTTGTCAAGTTCGTCGCGTTCAACCAACGGTGCTCATTGGGTACGATCACCGCCACTTGATACAAGCTTCTCAGTCACTTGTGGACCTACCAATGCTTTCTCAATTTCCCTTATGCTGTTGTCACTGCTAAGGTGTTGGTATTCAGACGACCTGGGTAAATACAGGTTTGCAAATGGTTATTGATTTATGGAACAAATTACCGGGTAACATAATAGAGCGATCGCTGGATTGCTTCAAGCGTAGGATAGACAAATGGCAGAGTATGAATGGGTATAAATAGCAGCAGCTTCACGTGGACCAAGAGACCTTCAGCAGGGCTCTTAATATGGACGATGTTATCGTTGTTAAAGGGTTTCCGGGGCTGGGATGAACGGTAAGAGCAGGAACACATTGAGGGAGTCTTGTAGGCCTTGGTTCTCCCAGCGCCTCAAAGTACTTCACTAATTAACCTTACCACCCGCAGGCGTTGCCTTGGGAGTGCTCTCAATTAGACAGCTGTGTTCTCGTTATTTGCAAACTGCCCAGCAGGTTGTGGAAACTGTGTTCTTTGAGGAGGAGGAGGAGGAGGGGTGTTCAACAGTTGCTTGAGGCGACTAATGATGCTTCAACACCAGTTCTCTTCGTTATCAAAAAACTTGTTTATTATTCTTTGTCAGACTTGTCGTTAACGTTTTTGTAGCGTGACTTGTGTGTATAGAGCTGAGGACGCCGTCAAGGCTCGTCTCGGGGACTGATCAATGGTGTTAGTGTTGATGAGCGGGGTGTTGCCTGCAAGGGGAGATGTGGCGTGCAGGGGAGGTGTTGCCTGCAGGTCTCTCATGAGCCGACTGTCTCGGCGCAATATTTAAATGTTTCTCTATAGTTTGTCACGCAAATTGTCATTCGCCACTGTAAGGGTCTGAATAAGGGGAGGTTTCTTCTCTGTGCACAAGCATGATGTAGAACAAATTTATTTTACAAGATATAGTGTCGGTGAAAATATACTCCCATCATTTGGATCACAAAGGAACTATTAGAAAGTAAAACATCGCGGGTTGGCATTGTTGAATGAGATAAGTCGCTACTTCTTTAGTCATTGTTAATAACTTAAGAAGTAGTGAATCTGGACTGTCTGCCTTCCAAGCCCTCTGGCGGGTCGTCCCGGGGTCCAGGTGGTATTTGACCTACAGTGTTGCAATACCGGGAACCCGCGGTGCTGTGCAACGCCTTGGCAACAGTGATTTGACTGTTGAACAGTCAAATTTGACTCTGTTGCACAGAGTTAAGGTATTGTGGCCTGTGAACACTGGCCTATGCGTGGTCAGGCAGGCTAGCTTCTTCAAGTTTGTGGTAGGAATGTAAGATTTGACTATTATGGTTGCAGATGGAGGTTTTCGTTATAGTTTTGTGAAAATAGACCGTCGTAAAAGCTGATTTGCCCGCTCGGTAGTAAAGACTTGCAGAATACTGTATTGGCATACCAGCACCAGGCTATGTTGTGGCTGGCATACCAGCACCAGGCTATGTTGTGGCTAGCATACCAGCACCAGGCTATGTTGTGGCTGGCATACCAGCACCAGGCTATGTTGTGGCTGGCATACCAGCACCAGGCTATGTTGTGGCTGGCATACCAGCACCAGGCTATGTTGTGGCTGGCATACCAGCACCAGGCTATGTTGTGGCTGGCATACCAGCACCAGGCTATGTTGTGGCTGGCATACCAGCACCAGGCTATGTTGTGGCTGGCATACCAGCACCAGGCTATGTTGTGGCTGGCATACCAGCACCAGGCTATGTTGTGGCTGGCATACCAGTACCAGGCTATGTTGTGGCTGGCATACCAGTACCTGGCTATGTTGTGGCTGGCATACCAGTACCTGGCTATGTTGTGGCTGGCATACCAGCACCTGGCTATGTTGTGGCTGGCATACCAGCACCAGGCTATGTTGTGGCTGGCATACCAGCACCAGGCTATGTTGTGGCTGGCATACCAGCACCAGGCTATGTTGTGGCTGGCATACCAGCACCAGGCTATGTTGTGGCTGGCATACCAGCACCAGGCTATGTTGTGGCTGGCATACCAGCACCAGGCTATGTTGTGGCTGGCATACCAGCACCAGGCTATGTTGTGGCTGGCATACCAGCACCAGGCTATGTTGTGGCTGGCATACCAGCACCAGGCTATGTTGTGGCTGGCATACCAGCACCAGGCTATGTTGTGGCTGGCATACCAGCACCAGGCTATGTTGTGGCTGGCATACCAGCACCAGGCTATGTTGTGGCTGGCATACCAGCACCAGGCTATGTTGTGGCTGGCATACCAGCACCAGGCTATGTTGTGGCTGGCATACCAGCACCAGGCTATGTTGTGGCTGGCATACCAGCACCAGGCTATGTTGTGGCTGGCATACCAGCACCAGGCTATGTTGTGGCTGGCATACCAGCACCAGGCTATGTTGTGGCTGGCATACCAGCACCAGGCTATGTTGTGGCTGGCATACCAGCACCAGGCTATGTTGTGGCTGGCATACCAGCACCAGGCTATGTTGTGGCTGGCATACCAGCACCAGGCTATGTTGTGGCTGGCATACCAGCACCAGGCTATGTTGTGGCTGGCATACCAGCACCAGGCTATGTTGTGGCTGGCATACCAGCACCAGGCTATGTTGTGGCTGGCATACCAGCACCTGGCTATGTTGTGGCTGGCATACCAGTACCTGGCTATGTTGTGGCTGGCATACCAGCACCAGGCTATGTTGTGGCTGGCATACCAGCGCCAGGCTATGTTGTGGCTGGCATACCAGCGCCAGGCTATGTTGTGGCTGGCATACCAGCGCCAGGCTATGTTGTGGCTGGCATACCAGCGCCAGGCTATGTTGTGGCTGGCATACCAGCACCAGGCTATGTTGTGGCTGGCATACCAGCACCAGGCTATGTTGTGGCTGGCATACCAGCACCAGGCTATGTTGTGGCTGGCATACCAGCACCAGGCTATGTTGTGGCTGGCATACCAGCACCTGGCTATGTTGTGGCTGGCATACCAGCACCTGGCTATGTTGTGGCTGGCATACCAGCACCTGGCTATGTTGTGGCTGGCATACCAGCACCTGGCTATGTTGTGGCTGGCATACCAGCACCTGGCTA
>WNGS01001312.1:4479157-4511657 GCA_020271785.1 Procambarus virginalis | reverse complement strand
GGGGGGTAATAACGATAAATGTGAATAGATCCATGTACCTGAATACTTTTTATCTTGTCAACTAATAGCAGAGTATTGAATTCATTTGAGAAGAACGTCTAATTGATGAAGATTAACCCGCCTAGGAGGTGGCACGGGCATGAATAGCCCGTAAAGAGGAAGATCTGGTGTGACAAATTATTTCTAGGAAGACTCTGGCGTGCGTCGGAAGAGGTGGTCGGCGGGTGCTGGCTTGGACGACCTATGGATGAAGAGAGACTCACTCCTCGTATTTGTACTCGTCTATTCACCGGTCATGGTTAAGGAGTTTGGACAAGCTGTTGTCTCTAGTCTTGGTTAAGGTGGAGTGAGTGGTGGATCAATAGTGGGGTTTGTGTGAGGGGGCTGAGTGGGCAGAGTGGAGGTGATGTCATGGGTATTTAGTGATGACTGGGGCGAGTTACTCTCCACAGTCCGCCTCTTGCTGGCCTCGCTTCTCTGCTCCTCTTTATTCATTATACCAAAATCCTCATGAATGCTTTACAACAAACTTTCCTGGTCATTAATGTGTTGACGCTCTCATGCTCTCTTGAGCTGTCTCGATCATTCATCAATATAATACGAGAACAGTTATCTCTGACGGAGGACCCGGCTCTGGGGCACCTTCCAGCAGTGGTGCCAGTGGAGAGGCACTCCTGCCCTTCCCCGCGGCTCTCTGCCACCTGCAATAACCTCCAAGACCTCACAGGCCGCTAAACCTTGGCTCTCGCACTCATTGTTTAAATTCCCTCTGTGCGTTACCGGCAAAATGTGTGGATTTTGTGGCATGATGTTCTGGGTGCCTGGAGGAGCGACGGGGGAGCACGTTGATGTCCTTGATAGGAAGACTGGCCAGGGTTCACCCTCGCTCACACACTCCACCTATTAGGTGAGTACTCACTTATTAGGTGAGGTGTACTCACCTATTAGGTGAGTACAATTAGGTGAGTACTCCAGCCATCTCTGCTCTCGGCTCATTACCGACTCGCTGGGTAATTTTACGCTGAAGAATGCGGCAATTTTCTCAAGGAGTTATATCTTATAAGAGGTTCCAGTGGCAGAAGTTTGCGACACGGCCACTTTGATGACTCTAGTGACATAACTGGTGTTGCAACCCTCGCAGTGCCTCCACACCTCACACGCACAATGCTTCGACAAAAATTACAAATCATGTTTATTGTTGCATCTTTGCAACAAACGACTGAGAGACAGAGTGCGTGCTTGGGTGAAGACACATCGGTAATAAACAATGTCCGCTGGTGGCTTCATACATTGGTCGAAAGCCATTATTAAAATGGCANGAAATCATCTCAAGATAACCTGGCAATCAATCCAGATGTTAATTATTTAATATATTACAATAATGCACATAGGCTATATATACTATGCATTTTAGAAAACTTGATCCGTAAGATTAATTCACATAACACAGAGGACTGTTATCCCCTACATTGGACTGATAGCTTGAAGCACCAAGAGTGTTGGCTGATGTGTGAAGCAGGAGGCTGGGTGCCAGACGGTCCTAGAGAGCCACACACACACACACACACACACACACACACCACACACACACACACACACACACACACACACACACACACAACACACACGGGACACAAGCAGGTTACCTGTCCTCACTCATCGTATCATGCGCTGGTGCAAGCACTTACAGCTTCCTCACAGCCACACCAACCATTCACCCCGAACAACCACAAGCAGGCGATGAGTCCCAAACGTGGCTAAGTATGTTCACCAGACCACACACTAGAAGGTGAAGGGACGACGACGTTTCTCATCAACTTGAGAATGGTCCAGGACGGACCGAAACAGTCGTCGTCCTTCACCTTCTAGTGAGTGGTCTGGTCACCACCACAACCAACAACCACCATCCACAGTGTTGTAAAGGTGCAGGCTGGTGGTGTGGTGGGGGGGCTGACCTGGCCTGGTATGTGGCCTAGTATCCCGGACTCGTCACCATGCTGGGTACTGACACTGTGGCCAGATAAAGAACTGATAATAGCAGGTTCGTCAAAGGCGCCGCGCTTATGCTCCAGACAGCCTTTGCATCTTGTGTTCATTAAGCAGCATTTCTTAAGTGTGGTGCTCAAGACGTCCTGTTGTACCACAAGTTGTCCACTTGGTCCTTCAGTCCTTGTGCATTTAATTTCTAATTTTGGTTCGAGTTAGTTACCATATGCCTGAATGGACATATATTTATCTATCTATCCCTTCATCTCCCCAATTAAATGTGTATAGCTTGTAAATGCCACGAACTGTGGCTATTGTCGTTGTCGGTGCCCTGCACCACCCACAGGTACATGAAGACGAATTGTCGTGTCTAGTCAAAAGTGACGAGTTAGGCAGTATTGTTGTGGAGGTGAAGTGGACGGCGACTGGCCCATAAAAGTACTTATCTCCTGCATGTCAGCATTCCACCTTCGCTAAGTACTCAACTTATCTCTCTTTTGTTCTCTCGGAATGATCGGCCAGCAGCCAGGGTGGACATTGTTGTCTTGGCGGTGTAGGAAGCGTCGCCAGGGCTCATGACTTGCTGATTTGCTCATTCTTATGGTGGAAGACATCTTGAATCGGATTACACTTGGATTACAGATGGATTTGGATTGGATGTTTCTGTCAGCGTGGAGACGTTTACACAGCCTGGGGATGCGGGAGGCTGAGCGTTGACCTTACAGCTCGCTGCGACGCGAGCAACAACCCAAGATCAACAACATTCCTGCACCTGATCATTGATCTGATGAAATGACCTGATCATTTGTACCTGGTGCTTTTGACAGTTTTTTGTTGTGTGGTGGTGTACATAGAATCCCAGGAGAACTCTGCCCCCGTGATGGAGCTGGAAACCACCGCTCCTTGTACTCGCTCTGCGCCGTTCCTTCCATTGTTTAGTGTGGTTTGTGGTTGGGGTTTACTACTGTTATACATACTAGGGGAGAGCTGTGGTGGGTGCGGAGTCTACTGTCATCCACTTATCTTGGTTCATTGTGGTGGAGTGTCCTTGTCAGTGTGAACTTCTGGTTAAGACGCTCAGTACATAACAGCCAACCACTTGTCCTCTCGTGACCTCATACTTGTCCTCTCGTGACCTCATACTTGTCCTCTCGTGACCTCATACTTGTCCTCTCGTGACCTCACACTTTTCCTCTCGTGACCTCACACTTGTCCTCTCGTGACCTCATACTTGTCCTCTCGTGACCTCACACTTGTCCTCTCGTGACCTCACACTTGTCCTCTCGTGACCTCACACTTGTCCTCTCGTGACCTCACACTGTCCTCTCGTGACCTCACACTTGTCCTCTCGTGACCTCACACTTGTCCTCTCGTGACCTCATACTTGTCCTCTCGTGACCTCATACTTGTCCTCTCGTGACCTCATACTTGTCCTCTCGTGACCTCATACTTGTCCTCTCGTGACCTCATACTTGTCCTCTCGTGACCTCACACTTGTCCTCTCGTGACCTCACACTTGTCCTCTCGTGACCTCTACTTGTCCTCTCGTGACCTCATACTTGTCCTCTCGTGACCTCATACTTGTCCTCTCGTGACCTCATGCCTCGCACCAGTCCCGACCCGGGAAGGCCTCAGACGGCCGCCCTCAACCCGGGCTACCATTGACCTTGCCGCTATTGCAATGGCTGCCATGACGCCTTGCGGCTCGCGTGATGCTACCCTCAATCCTCCACTCTGCAACCCTCAATTCTTGTGAAAAATCTCGACAGCAACGCTGGTGATGTTAAGGTCACGTTTCGTAAAGATGGTCCAGAGTCACGTCAACATTGTGTCACGAACGGTCACCTTTGGCTGGTAATGGTCGCTGTAGTCAGACACGCACACACGCATCCCAGCTCTCGAAAATGTAAAATCATGGTCTGGTGTTTCATGGTGTCGGCCGCCGACTCTGTCTCTTCAGATGTATAGGGAAACAATAATGGAAAATTTCCTTATCGTGGATATTTCTTCTTAAACTAACGGGACCTTAAGAATATGTGAAGATGGTTGTCTGCAACAGCGGCTTGTTGGTGGCGACTGTTGTTCCCATCAATGGTAAAGATGATGTATATGTAATTACTAATGAATGATTAATCATTGAAACGATACTGTGTATAAATATATATATAATAATAATATATATATATATATATATATAATATACACACTGAAGCCACGTTCTGGCATTTGCATCCTGCCTCAGACTTTATATGAAATTCAAAAATACAATTGTGAATGGAATAAGTAGAGGAGCGTGACACACCTCCCTCACCGCTGGTGGGGTGAAGATAAACATTCGGTAACCAGTATGTGGTGAGAAGTGTGCACCGCCCACTGTACGGGATCACCATAGCCCGGGCTACATGAACATTTTGTTGCAAGTAACTGAATCTAAAAACAACCGCTCAACACGGCGTTCTGGGGAACCCTAGGTTATGTTATGTTAGGTTTGGTTAGGTTAGGTTTGGTTAGGTTAGGTTCTTTAGACGTCTGGTTCTTGCCTTGACGCCTGCTTCAGTTAGTACAGCGTGCGCTGTGTATTTGTAAAGTCACTGTTATAACTACTTAATGCTTTGATACAAGTCTTACTTAGGAGACGTTTTAAGGATATTTTCTGCCATGTACTAAATATTGTTGTTTGTTTGTTTACAGGTAAGCGTGGCGAGCGGTGTGGCAGGTACAAGGTCAGATGTGAGGTCGTGTGTGTGTGTGTGTGTGTGGTCATATGTGTGAGGTCATGTGTACCTGCGTGAATAATGAGAGTAACGAGGATGAGAGATGAAGACCACAAACAACCCAACCTTTCCTAGTCCTGCCTTTGCACACACACCCGCTACTTACACAATAAATATTCCGTATATCAGGGCCTAGAGTTGATAGTTATGTTGCTGCAGTTTCTGCTGTGTTTGTTAGTGTACCAGTGGTACAAAACACACGGACCTTTCTTGAGTACAAGTCATATTTTGTACCTACCAAACATACTGGCCGTTGGTACTGTTATTTGTGGAGGATGGTTTAGCTGATTCCCTGTGTTTATATCGATTCATACTTGTGTGAACTATTGCACATGGCTGCCTCCCCTCACGTTGCTCACTATATACACTGGTGAATTACTTATGTTCTTGTGACTCGTCTTTTAACATAAGTCGCGATCATGTCTTCTGTTACCTCTTATCTCTTCCAACTTTGGTGAAATCTAATTCTTTCAGCTTTTCCTCGTAGCTCAGTACTCTAAGCTGAGGGAGCAGACTTGTGGCAAACTTGAGCTCTCTTAAGTTTATCTTTGTGCTGTGTTAAGTGTGAATCGCACCTGGTTGATACCTGGTTGATACCATGCAGCCACACAGGTGAGGCTGCATACTAGTGCTGGTGTATGGTAGTGTAGAGCGTCCTAGAGGCTCCAGGTCCCTACCCCAACCATTTGGGCTGGACGGTAGAACGACGGTCTCGCTTCATGCAGGTCGGCGTTCAATCCCCGACCGTCCAAGTGGTTGGGCACCGTTCCTTCCCCCTCCCCCTCGTCCCATCCCAAATCCTTATCCTGATCCCTTCCCAGTGCTATTTAGTTGTAATGGCTTGGCGTTTTCTCCTTGATAGTTTCCTTCCTTCCCAGGTCCCTAGACTGCCTAGAGACAACACGAGTGATGGCCAGGTTTGCGTGCGCACGCTCACATTATCCTCTTAATATTGGACTCTGAGCATGAGCAAGGGTTATGTCTGATCCCAGATACTGTCTTGTGTGGCCCCAGACACTTGCCTTGCTGTCATCTTGTGCCCCCCCCCCCGGGGGCCTCCTCTCTGTCACAAATCCCATCACATTACATTTGCTGGGATTAACATTAGACCAGATCTCTACAGTGTTCACTTCTCTCGTGTCAACTGTCTCGGTGTACAGCACCACACATCGCTGACTCCAAATGATGCCTCGGCTTCTATGTTCGTCCCATCCTGTGTGTGTGTGTGTGTCTGTTCGTGTCTGTCCGTGTCTGTCTGTCTGTCTCTTAACACTCTTCCGTGTGCATGCTTGCCTGTACATTAATTACTTCTTAATTTAAAATGCAGTAATGCAGATATAGGCAGGGTCGAAAGCTATTATTTCTTTTGAATGTGTGGTTAATCTGAATTTAGTAGATCAGCGATTAGAATTATAAATCTTTTATAGAATGTACAGAGCCAGATTTAAATTCCCCTTATTAAGTCTGGATATAAAGGCAATATATGAAGCTTTAAATCCCTTTATACAGATTTGATAATAAAACGAATATCCACCTTACACATAATAGTTTGAGGAGTTATAGAATTAGTGTTTGAAAATAATCCCATGACACATGTTATTTAATGTTGCGCTATATGTGCGATACACATTTATTTTTCTATATATTTTACTGTTAATAAAGCATGTTTGTTTAATTTGATAATGCTACCTAAGGTGATTGTGGCAATGGCTGCCGTTTTTGCGTCTCCCCGTTGTGACTCTGTACGGTCAGGTAGTTAGTAATGTGAGAAGTAGTTCACGGAGAGTCCAGGTAAGGTGGCCAGGAGTGAAGGCATCTCTCACAACCCATGTTGTTGTTGTTGTGTGCTCTCTCACTTCACAACCTCTGTTGGGTTATTATGGTCTGTCAACCCCTAGAGTTAAGGGCTCTTCTATAACTAGCTGAGCAACCACTAATTATACTTGACTGTAAACCTTCAGTGTATGTACATTAAGTACACATCTCTGTACATTAAGTACACATCTCTGTACATTAAGTACACATCTCTGTACATTAAGTACACATCTCTGTACATTAAGTACACATCTCTGACCACAAGGTGCTGACGACACAACTCTTCAGGACGGTCGCCTTGCTTGCACACACGCACACACGGTTGAGAGGCGGGACCAAAGAGCCAGAGCTCAACCCCCGCAAGCACAACTAGGCGAGTACAACTAGGTGAGTACACACACACACACACACACACACACACACACACACACACACACACACACACACACACACACACACACACACACACACACACACACACACACACAGGGCGAAGACCTCCACAGAGAACTGTTTGACATTGGTAAAGCCGACAAAACATAACACTAATTTTGGTGACATTTGGCGCAGGTCGGCGTGGGCCGTTTTGATGGAATGTATGAGTTCGTGTGTAGAAGTTTGCGCGCGCGTGTGTAACTGCGTGTGTGTGGACGTGTGTTGGTGATCGAGCGCGTGCCTGCTTGCGTGTTCAGGTGTGTGTACTTTCAGGTGTATACTCGTGAAAGTGTCACTGCTGGAGAGTGCATGTGTGGAGTGTGTGGCAGGCAGCGACACACACACACACACACCACACACACACACACACACACACACACACACACACACACACAACCACACACACACACACACACACGCACACGCCTCTTGCAGGACAAACACCACGGGAACACCAGCGGTAGTCACCATGTTTTGTGTTCACGGGGAGACAGAATGAACGAATGGAAAAAATAAAGTTAAGAGTGAAGCAAGAGGTTTAAGATAGGGAAGTGGAGGTAGGTACTAGGTAGTACCTAGACCTAGTCACAAGATAACTAGACATGAGAGCAGTCCTCACACCGGGATGGTCCAGCTGTAACCTGCGCCTCGCTGCTGCAGTAGCCACCATCTTGACTGTAGTTATAAAGAAGTAATGTATATCTTGTGTTCGGGACATGAAGCAATTGTGAGAAGTAATTCCGTATCGCGCGGTCATTCTTCCGACACGCTCAAGGTATCGCGCGAGGATCTTTTACCAGGTTGTTAGAGAAAGGATGTGGTGTTTTTTTCCAAGTTAGGAGTAACGTCATGAAGTTCTTATTATTAATGTGTAACTTGTACTGTATGCTGGTGTTCCTGTACTGGGGCTAATACTCAACTCTAACCCCCCCCCCCCCCACGAGTTCATCTCCACCCCCCAGCTGAGTGGAAGTACACAACCTGAAGATCTTGAACCAAGATTGTGTGCAAACGAAGCAGATTGGGTATTGTTCCTACCTAACCTGGCCTCGTCTGGAGTGTGAACTTGTCAACCACACAGCTGTGACAGGGGGGGGGGGTGCGGTGCCAAGCACAGCTGATCCCCGACACCTTCATCGTTATATAACTCATCACCAGCCTACCTCCACTACCACCCACCTACCACCTCCACTACCACCCACCTACATCACCTCCATCTAATACGACGGCCACCACCTCGTTGTTACCGTCACAACAACCACTGTAAATGGGTGCTTGCTTGCGCTATTTTACACCCACTGAGTGCACACGGCTGCTTGTTTGCTCCTGGAGTTAGGTTTAGTGTTATGTCCACTCCCAGGTCTTTTCGCTTGTCGTTATAAGGAGATAGTTTCCCTTCATCATGTATTGGCCTCTCCGTCTCTTGGCTCCCGAGCCCATTTCCATCACCTTACACTTGCTGGTGTTGAACTCCAGCAGCCGTTTGTTACTCCTTACCAATGTTAGTGCATTTCCGCTTACTCCTGCCTCTCGAGTTTGTATATTAACCTCCTGTGTGGTAATGTATCAAAATCATTATGGCAGTCCAGAAATATGCAGTCTACCCAAGCCTCCTGTGTCTTGCCTTATTTGTGTTACCTTATCATGAAACTCCAGTAAGTTCGCCAGGCATAATTTGCCTTCCCTAAAGTCGTTGGTGTTTGTTTACAAACCTAATTATTTCTAGGTGTGCAACTAGTCTTAACTTTACAAATCATTCAAGTATTTTTCAAGGGATGCTTGTGAGTGAAACTGGTCTGTACTTTAGTGCCTTTCCTTTATCTCCTTTTTTTTTATAGCTTACCACATTTGCCTCCTTCCAGCAGTTGAACAATTGCTAGAGGTAGGCTGAGGGCCTCTGTTGCTTCTATAAACATCTATGGTGATTATCTGGCCCAATAGTTTGTTATATCTAGTGATGCTACTTGTAACCTTGCATCCTCCGCTGTTATCTCAATATTTAAGACTCTTGTCAGGGGGCTGCTTCCTCGTCTAGCTCTGGGAGCTGTTCAGGCTCGGTAGTGAACACTCCATGGAAGCTGCCATTAAGCACCTCACAAATTTCTTTATCATTTTCTGTATACTGGCCTCCCCTGTCTGGTAACTTGGGTCACTTGGTCATTCACTGTCATTTTCCGTCGTATATGTCTATGTAGGAGCTTTGGTTGTCTCTTTGTTTGGGAACCAGTATCATTTTCATAGTTTGTTTCTGCCAAGCTTCTTATGTTTAAGTAATCATTCCTGGCCCTCTTGCATCTATTCCGGTTTTCCTCTGTCCGTTGCCCTCTGTATTTCCTCCACTCCCTCGTGTGTGTGTGTGTGTGTGTGTGTGTGTGTGTGTGTGTGTGTGTGTGTGTGTGTGTGTGTGTACACACTTCGAGGAATCATAAGGTGCCCCAGAGCGCTGACCCCAGCGAGGTAAGACAGGTCTCCATACTGACCAGCGGTGCACCCTCTAAGTGACCTCTGCCGAGGGTCAAGTGACTTCAACCCCTCACCCCCACCCCCCCCACACACCCCCGCCCCCCCACACCCCCACCCTGCCTCACATACCCTCACCACACCCTGGGAATGGCTTACCAATCTCTTGTACTCGAATCTCTGGAGTTGGGTGGAGTATATTTGAAGTGTAAAGGACAGCAAGGAGGATAAAGACTTGGTTAATTTGATTTTGTATGCGGCAAGCGTAAACAGTTGTGTGTGTGTGTGTGTGTGTGTGTGTGTGTGTGTGTGTGTGTGGTGAGGTGTTAGTGGTGTGGTGGGGGCGAGCAACATGACCCATGCTGGCACACTCTTAGCACGGATCACCACCACATACTGGCCACCACCATACTGGCAGGTGGCCAACCACCACATACTGGCAGGTGGCCCAACCACCACCATACTGGCAGGTGGCTCAACCACCACCATACTGGCAGGTGGCTCAACCACCACCATACTAGCAGGTGGCCCAACCACCACCATACTGGCAGGTGGCCCAACCACCACCATACTGGCAGGTGGCCCAACCACCACCATACTGGCAGGTGGCCCAACCACCACCATACTGGCAGGTGGCCCAACCACCACCATACTGGCAGGTGGCCCAACCACCACCATACTGGCAGGTGGCCCAACCACCACCATACTGGCAGGTGGCCCAACCACCACCATACTGGCAGGTGGCCCAACCACCACCATACTGGCAGGTGGCCCAACCACCACCATACTGGCAGGTGGCCCAACCACCACCATACTGGCAGGTGGCCCAACCACCACCATACTGGCAGGTGGCCCAACCACCACCATACTGGCAGGTGGCCCAACCACCACCATACTGGCAGGTGGCCCAACCACCACCATACTGGCAGGTGGCCCAACCACCACCATACTGGCAGGTGGCCCAACCACCACCATACTGGCAGGTGGCCCAACCACCACCATACTGGCAGGTGGCCCAACCACTCAAGACAGGTGAGAGTGGTGAGGAGGTAACAGGCGCTCAACTCCTGCTGTTCAGTGGGATAGAAAGACTGAGCGCAACTTGAGCGCCCTTCACAGTCTCTCATTGATGTATTTCTCTGTAGAACACTTGAGCGTGTGAGGTGGTGTGTGTTGCTCACCAGAACACACACTAAGTGTCGCTTGTGCCTCCACCCCCGCCCCCCTCTCTACACCCCCTGGCTTTCATTCCAAACTTTCCAACGTTTATCTAGAGAACGTTGTGTTTCTCACGCGCACACATACACGCGCACACATATACACACTGTTCTCTGTATAAACGCTGGAAAGTTTGGAATGAAAGTCTAAAACTCTCTCTCCCCCCCTCTCTCCCTTTGTCCCTCTCCCCCTCTCCCCCTCTCTCTCCCCGTCTCTTCATCTCCCCCCTCTCATCTGGCTTCCCTTCTCTTCCTCTATAAAATAACTTTACTTTTCCTTAACTTTACTTTTCCTTCATGTGTTGTCTTCATTTCTTCCCTTCACTTATCCTCTGCCCCGGACCCTCCACCCCCTCTCCCCCCCCACCCCTCTGGAGGAGGAGGGAGAGGTGTGGTGGAGGAGGTGCGTGAGTGTGAGAGGTGCAGAAGGAAAGTGGGAGAGAATGCAAGGAGTAAGCCAATGTTCTCTCCCTCTCTGCTAGATTCTCTCCGCCTCTCCCCTTCACCTCCCCTCTTTCCCTTCCTTCTCCCCCCCCCTCCACTGATCGCTGCATCTGCTTTCCAGGACTCGTCTCTGTACTGCCTTACTCTCCCCACCTGCGGAGTCTTGGTATCTGTGGCCCTGTGGTTGGTATCTGTGGCCCTGTGGTTGGTATCTGTGGCCCTGTGGTTGGTATCTGTGGCCCTGTGGTTGGTACCTGTGGCCCTGTGGTTGGTACCTGTGGCCCTGTGGTTGGTACCTGTGGCCCTGTGGTTGGTACCTGTGGCCCTGTGGTTGGTACCTGTGGCCCTGTGGTTGGTACCTGTGGCCCTGTGGTTGGTACCTGTGGCCCTGTGGTTGGTACCTGTGGCCCTGTGGTTGGTACCTGTGGCCCTGTGGTTGGTACCTGTGGCCCTGTGGTTGGTACCTGTGGCCCTGTGGTTGGTACCTGTGGCCCTGTGGTTGGTACCTGTGGCCCTGTGTGGCGTTGTGGTCATTTTGTGCTCCATATACTGGTAATTGAGTGATAACAATGTATATGTGTGGTAGAAATCTCTTCTTGTCGAGTGGTATTGTTGGTACTTGTGTTGTGTGTGGGGGGGGGGGGGGGATAAGCCGGGCACCTCAGGTGGAGGACAAGCCAGCGCCGGACACAGGTGTCAGGGATCGGTGTTCTCTCACTCGGACTGTGAGGGAGGAAGGAGCCAGAGGGAGGGAGGAAGGGAGGGAGGAAGGGAGGGAGGAGGAGTGGAGGGAAGGGTTCGCTGCCCACATACCTGCCCTGTCTCGCTGCCCAACCCACTCCTCCTCATCCTCCTTCTCCACTCCTCATCCTCCAGGATCCTATACTTGCGGCAGCAAAAATAACCTTTTGGTATTAAGTGTTTCCGAGAAGGCAAAAAATATCTACGACAACGGGAGTGTGATGAAGGTATGCAAGGTTAGGGAGTGTGTGGGCGCTGGGGGCAGGGGGAGTGCTGGGGACAGGGGGAGTGCTGGGGGCAGGGGCAGGGGGAGTGCAGGGGCAGGGGGAGTGCGTGGAGATGGAGCCCAATACACACAAAAATCACAATAGCGTGATATATCAAGTGAACAAATCCACAAGGGCCGTGATGAGGGTTCGAACCTACGCCCGGGATGATCCCAGACGCGCCTTAGTCGACTGTGCCACGACATGGTCAAAAGAATTGCCACCTGGAGTGCTGCTGCCTTGACGAGGATCCCACAGCTTCTCCGAAGTACAAGCCGGGGTTGCACACAATCCCCCCATGCACCCGGGCTCTGTCAACTACATGATGTTCTACCTCTACGCCCTTACTTCGATATACTAATTCAATACATCATTCGTTTGACCATGTCGTGGCTCAGTTAATTAAGGCGCGTCTGAGATCATCCCGGGCGTAGGTTCGAACCCTTATCACGCCCTTGTGGATTTGTTTATAAGAGCCCCGTGTTTTAGATGAGGAGGCCAGGGTAAGAATGTGGTGATGAGGGGCGTCGCGCTGGGCAGGGGGTGATGGTGGGGGTGGATGGTGGTTAGGGGGACTCGGTGGGGATAGGAAGGGGTTTGAGAACCCACTAGCCTACATCTTAGGTGGGTGTGCGTGCGTGTGTGCGTGCGAGCGAGCGTGTGAGCCCAAGACCCCCGCGCGGGAGGTGAGAGCAGTCAGTCGGTGTTGGAGGTCCGTAGTGAGCGTGCGAGACTCTCCGGTGTTGTCTTCCACCATGCTACCTCGTGTTGTCTGTGTTGTGGTGCTCTCTGCTGCCGCCCTTGCCGCAGCCAAGCCACAGAACTTTGACTTTAACTCGCTGGTTGATGGCGGAAACCCCTTCGTGGTGCAAGCACAATCAGTACCCGCCGGAGGCACAGCCGCGCAACCTGTCAGCGGCCCAGCGGCCTTAATCGGCAGCAGTAAGTACAGCACTCCCTCCTACACCGCCTTCTGCAGCGGCTTCTATCACTTAGTCGGAAAGGAAACTACCAATGGGAACTGATGATAGTGCACACAACGAGTTTTTGCTGGGAGTCGCCCGCTACACAGAAGAGCCTCGGTGTTGGGACGCAGCCAGACGAGGCGCCGGAGCTCACTTAATGCACACCTTTGGGTAACATTAAGTGAGGATAGCCTGGTGTAGTGAGGTAGCATCCTTGGCGAACCGTTAAGCATGGGCTCTGTGTGTAACTGTCCGGGTGAGGGTAGGCCAAGGCCAGGAGGCGACCACCCCGTCTTAGTGTGGGAGGGGGTGAAAGGCTGGCTGACCCCACACACTTTGATCACAGGGAAACTGGTTGTGTGTTAACGTCACTCTTGCATTGGTCAAGCGACACTGTGCCCACTTTCATGCAGTATAATGTCACAAGACCCGCCTGGCGGTACAGAGAATGTTGTCCAGACAAGTCAGGTGGTCTGAGACTTAGACCTAGGTAGGAGATCTTGATGCCACTGCTTTGTTCCCACCTGTTGCTTCCTTCGTTTTAAGGAGGAGGTTTAAAGGTTTCTTAAACTGCTGTGTAAACCCCCAAGTGTGTGACAGAAGGCTGGAGCTCCTTGTGTGGGTCACACTGGGAGGTTTACCCAGCAAGAAGTGGCAGGTCGGGTTTAGTGAACACGATCTGTTGGTGG
The DNA here is from genome assembly GCA_020271785.1 of Procambarus virginalis. Lineage (NCBI taxonomy): Eukaryota > Metazoa > Arthropoda > Malacostraca > Decapoda > Cambaridae > Procambarus > Procambarus virginalis. Next base: position 4,497,865 of record WNGS01001312.1, on the reverse strand, counting down.
TAGTGACTGGCCCTACCTCCACTCACCTGCCAACACTAAGCCACTGCCTTCACGCCACTTATTATCCACTCAACCCTCGCGTGTATGATACAAGCTTCCCTTGGATCATCACCACTTGATACAAGCTTCCCTTGGATCATCACCACTTGATACAAGCTTCCCTTGGATCATCACCACTTGATACAAGCTTCCCTTGGATCATCACCACTTGATACAAGCTTCCCTTGGATCATCACCACTTGATACAAGCTTCCTTGCTCAATGAGCCCCGTTGGTTGAAAGCGACTGACTTGTCAAGTTCGTCGCGTTCAACCAACGGTGCTCATTGGGTACGATCACCGCCACTTGATACAAGCTTCTCAGTCACTTGTGGACCTACCAATGCTTTCTCAATTTCCCTTATGCTGTTGTCACTGCTAAGGTGTTGGTATTCAGACGACCTGGGTAAATACAGGTTTGCAAATGGTTATTGATTTATGGAACAAATTACCGGGTAACATAATAGAGCGATCGCTGGATTGCTTCAAGCGTAGGATAGACAAATGGCAGAGTATGAATGGGTATAAATAGCAGCAGCTTCACGTGGACCAAGAGACCTTCAGCAGGGCTCTTAATATGGACGATGTTATCGTTGTTAAAGGGTTTCCGGGGCTGGGATGAACGGTAAGAGCAGGAACACATTGAGGGAGTCTTGTAGGCCTTGGTTCTCCCAGCGCCTCAAAGTACTTCACTAATTAACCTTACCACCCGCAGGCGTTGCCTTGGGAGTGCTCTCAATTAGACAGCTGTGTTCTCGTTATTTGCAAACTGCCCAGCAGGTTGTGGAAACTGTGTTCTTTGAGGAGGAGGAGGAGGAGGGTGTTCAACAGTTGCTTGAGGCGACTAATGATGCTTCAACACCAGTTCTCTTCGTTATCAAAAAACTTGTTTATTATTCTTTGTCAGACTTGTCGTTAACGTTTTTGTAGCGTGACTTGTGTGTATAGAGCTGAGGACGCCGTCAAGGCTCGTCTCGGGGACTGATCAATGGTGTTAGTGTTGATGAGCGGGGTGTTGCCTGCAAGGGGAGATGTGGCGTGCAAGGGGAGGTGTTGCCTGCAGGTCTCTCATGAGCCGACTGTCTCGGCGCAATATTTAAATGTTTCTCTATAGTTTGTCACGCAAATTGTCATTCGCCACTGTAAGGGTCTGAATAAGGGGAGGTTTCTTCTCTGTGCACAAGCATGATGTAGAACAAATTTATTTTACAAGATATAGTGTCGGTGAAAATATACTCCCATCATTTGGATCACAAAGGAACTATTAGAAAGTAAAACATCGCGGGTTGGCATTGTTGAATGAGATAAGTCGCTACTTCTTTAGTCATTGTTAATAACTTAAGAAGTAGTGAATCTGGACTGTCTGCCTTCCAAGCCCTCTGGCGGGTCGTCCCGGGGTCCAGGTGGTATTTGACCTACAGTGTTGCAATACCGGGAACCCGCGGTGCTGTGCAACGCCTTGGCAACAGTGATTTGACTGTTGAACAGTCAAATTTGACTCTGTTGCACAGAGTTAAGGTATTGTGGCCTGTGAACACTGGCCTATGCGTGGTCAGGCAGGCTAGCTTCTTCAAGTTTGTGGTAGGAATGTTAAGATTTGACTGTATTATGGTTGCAGATGGAGGTTTTCGTTATAGTTTTGTGAAAATAGACCGTCGTAAAAGCTGATTTGCCCGCTCGGTAGTAAAGACTTGCAAAATACTGTATTGGCATACCAGCACCAGGCTATGTTGTGGCTGGCATACCAGCACCAGGCTATGTTGTGGCTGGCATACCAGCACCAGGCTATGTTGTGGCTGGCATACCAGCACCAGGCTATGTTGTGGCTGGCATACCAGCACCAGGCTATGTTGTGGCTGGCATACCAGTACCTGGCTATGTTGTGGCTGGCATACCAGTACCTGGCTATGTTGTGGCTGGCATACCAGTACCTGGCTATGTTGTGGCTGGCATACCAGTACCTGGCTATGTTGTGGCTGGCATACCAGTACCTGGCTATGTTGTGGCTGGCATACCAGTACCTGGCTATGTTGTGGCTGGCATACCAGTACCTGGCTATGTTGTGGCTGGCATACCAGTACCTGGCTATGTTGTGGCTGGCATACCAGCACCTGGCTATGTTGTGGCTGGCATACCAGTACCAGGCTATGTTGTGGCTGGCATACCAGTACCTGGCTATGTTGTGGCTGGCATACCAGTACCAGGCTATGTTGCGGGAGAACTTTGATACATTAGGAGGGGCTGACTATTCACCCTCCGAGGACCCTCACCCCCCCCCCCCCCTTCCCCCAGATTCAACATACGACACGAAAGCTCATCAGTCTAAACCTGTCTCATTAATAAAAAAAAATAATATTTTGTTGTATGCAGATTATACACTTCTGAGCATGAGTTATGATTATAGATCAGCTCTGATAGAACACTTTGTGGTGGAAGATGTGGACGTGGCGGCTCGTCTCTCGTGTCGACCAATGTTAACCAGTAGCCCAGTGTCTTCCTCCACGGAAGTCGACTACTGATTCACACTTTGTACCAACAGTTTACAGTTAGACTTGGTACCAGTTGATAGTCGGGATCCTGGCCAAGCCTGCCTTCACATATTTGGTATTTATATTTTCCTGAATTGTGTGAGATATTGTGGCTCTAATATGGGTATGTTGTTGATATGGTCCTCGCCACACACACACACACACACACACACACACACACACACACACACACACACACACACACACACACACACACACACACACACACACACACACAGGAAGCCTAGTAACCAGGAAGACAGGACGTCACCGTTCAAGAGGTAAACACAGTAAGGCTTGTACTGTGTTTATATAATATGATTTTATATATATATATATATATGAACACGTCTTGAACGGGGTGAGAATAGCTTGAGCTACCTCATCCCTTTGTGTGTATACCTCAATAAACTTGTAGTGTGCTCAAGACAATCGGTCCACCGCCTACCATATTTTACATTTGTTAGCACAAATATATTCTACGTTCTATAATATATTTAAAGCTCTGTTTAGTTTTTGGCCTCAGTATTTTGAACTCGTATTTATCTACAGATAACAGCTAAATTGATTATATTTTCCCGCGGTAGCGAACTTCACATGAACTACAGAATTGTTTTTAATTATAATATAATGATTAAAATAATGACCATGTTTAAGATAACCTCAAGATAGCAGTTTGGTCTCAAGGTTTTCAGGATTGTATGTTTGTTTGTTGTAAATACTAAAAGCACTTAATTGTTTCACATTTTTATGCTATTTAGCCTTCCCGGCTTGGTGCCTTCTTTGATAATTTACTTACATCATATTTTTAGTATTGAAGATTGGGTCATGTGTCGATATTTGCTAAAATAGACGATTCAAGCTCCACACTACATGACTCGCCAACGTGTATGTGGAGACCTGAAGCACTGTGTGTATGTGTGTGTGTGTGTGTGTGTGTGTGTGTGTGTGTGTGTGTGTGTGTGTGTGTGTGTGTGTGTGTAGGAATGTGTGGGAGGCGTGTTGGTTGGTCAGACGGGACGTGATCTGGGTCAAGCTGCCTCCTGGGACTGGCTACTGATAGAGTACCGCCTGTTGCTGCAGCTGGAGAGGCTTCACGCCCTACAATGTGTACTCGGTAGTGTTTGATGTAAGCAGTTTGGTGAGGTTCAGTTCTTAGTGCAAGTCTCGACGATATAAAAACAAGTTTAGAGTTGAATGTAAAAGATGGATCATTGTACTTGTGTTATGTTGGTTCATTGTAAGTCAAGACCTTGTGCTTACTGCTCGAGTATTTTAACAATGAATTATAAACTCTGCATTGTGCAACGGTAATACACACTTTCCATGTGTGTGGGTGGGAGCGGTAAGGAAGGGGGGGGGGTAATAACGATAAATGTGAATAGATCCATGTACCTGAATACTTTTTATCTTGTCAACTAATAGCAGAGTATTGAATTCATTTGAGAAGAACGTCTGATTGATGAAGATTAACCCGCCTAGGAGGTGGCACGGGCATGAATAGCCCGTAAAGAGGAAGATCTGGTGTGACAAATTATTTCTAGGAAGACTCTGGCGTGCGTCGGAAGAGGTGGTCGGCGGGTGCTGGCTTGGACGACCTATGGATGAAGAGAGACTCACTCCTCGTATTTGTACTCGTCTATTCACCGGTCATGGTTAAGGAGTTTGGACAAGCTGTTGTCTCTAGTCTTGGTTAAGGTGGAGTGAGTGGTGGATCAATAGTGGGTTTGTGTGAGGGGGCTGAGTGGGCAGAGTGGAGGTGATGTCATGGGTATTTAGTGATGACTGGGGCGAGTTACTCTCCACAGTCCGCCTCTTGCTGGCCTCGCTTCTCTGCTCCTCTTTATTCATTATACCAAAATCCTCATGAATGCTTTACAACAAACTTTCCTGGTCATTAATGTGTTGACGCTCTCATGCTCTCTTGAGCTGTCTCGATCATTCATCAATATAATACGAGAACAGTTATCTCTGACGGAGGACCCGGCTCTGGGGCACCTTCCAGCAGTGGTGCCAGTGGAGAGGCACTCCTGCCCTTCCCCGCGGCTCTCTGCCACCTGCAATAACCTCCAAGACCTCACAGGGCCGCTAAACCTTGGCTCTCGCACTCATTGTTTAAATTCCCTCTGTGCGTTACCGGCAAAATGTGTGGATTTTGTGGCATGATGTTCTGGGTGCCTGGAGGAGCGACGGGGAGCACGTTGATGTCCTTGATAGGAAGACTGGCCAGGGTTCACCCTCGCTCACACACTCCACCTATTAGGTGAGTACTCACTTATTAGGTGAGGTGTACTCACCTATTAGGTGAGTACAATTAGGTGAGTACTCCAGCCATCTCTGCTCTCGGCTCATTACCGACTCGCTGGGTAATTTTACGCTGAAGAATGCGGCAATTTTCTCAAGGAGTTATATCTTATAAGAGGTTCCAGTGGCAGAAGTTTGCGACACGGCCACTTTGATGACTCTAGTGACATAACTGGTGTTGCAACCCTCGCAGTGCCTCCACACCTCACACGCACAATGCTTCGACAAAAATTACAAATCATGTTTATTGTTGCATCTTTGCAACAAACATGACTGAGAGACAGAGTGCGTGCTTGGGTTGAAGACACATCGGTAATATAACAATGTCCGCTGGTGGCTTCATAACATTGGTCGAAAGCCATTATTAAAATGGCAAGTTTTAGCCTTTGTATTGTGTTCTGGGTTCATGGCTCTCGGACGTCGATCACATTTTTTAAGACTTGTTTGTTCTCTTCTTATCAACAAGAATTTAAGAGTTTAAATTGGTGTAGGGGGGGTGGATAATAGTGTGATTTGATGTTTATCTGTTCTTGTAGCTACAAGGTTGGTTGATTACCTTGTTGGTGGTTTTAAGATTTATGTTTGTGGTGTGTGTGTGTTGGTAGCGGAACCTAGGTTTCGACTCCTGGACTCCGTCTCATAACTGTGTAGGGAGGGGGGTGATATTCTTGTGTTTGACTATTTTCCTGCGTCTGTGTGTGTGTGTGTGATCTCCCATCAGTAGGTTTGGTAATAGATGAACAGCTCCATTACAACAGACATCTCCCCTTACCCACGCTACCCGGTCCCACCCCTGGACCCCGAAATCACTACAGCGTATAAACTTGAGGATTGCATCTGCCTTGACACACCATGCCAGATGTGTCTATGGTAGTTTGCATGGTCATTACCGCGGTGTTGCATACCATACAACTGTGCGAGACTGAAATGATATCTCGAGGCCGAGGGTGCGCACGCATGTGTATGGTGGGGTGGGTTTTATCTATACAAAAGTCTTCTCCCGGAATTTGATCCAAGAGCGGCGGAAGAGACTTCAACGCCAGATAAAGTACTAATCCAGAAGCGACCCCTCACAATTGTTCTCTCCATCTATATACATCAACCTTAAAAGGAAGATGAGCAGCAGGTTGAAGGATGACATACAAGAAAACCTTATTAGTAATGATGAGATGGTGGAGTGTAGTGAGGTGGGGGGGGGTGAAGATTACGGTAGTGGTGGTGTGTCACAGACAGATACGGTGACCGGAGGGCTCCCTCACTGTGTGTCGCTCCCTCACCTGCTGTGTGCCTCTGTCTCGAGTCCCTCACCTGCTGTGTGCCTCTGTCTGTCTAGTCCCTCACCTCTTCTTTACCTTCATGCTGTTGCTGCCTGCCTGTCTCTCCGCCTCGCCCGCTATACATTCACCTCATGACCACCTACGGCCCATCGCGCCTCTTTACCATAATGACCACAGACTCCCCTTTTGCAATTCGCTTCAGGAGAAAGCCCTAAAAAGTGTGTTGTCTTGTGAACGCAGCCCATGTACCGTAGACCCGGCTGGTGCATGGCAGGGGTAGTTGAGGGGAACAAGGCCTAGCCGTAGAGAATAGGTGACTCGGCAACTCCCCAAGGAATCACCACCAGTGGACATTTGCGTGTGTGAGGGCCAGGGAGGAGGAGGAGGAGGATTACAGCTTGCCGGCCGGGCTCCAGGAACCGTAGACACCGTGCACGGTCCAGGAACAGTTTGGTAGAGACCAGCCCCTTTCATCACGTTGCTCATGCTAGCCGGAGCACCTGGGTCGAGTCCACTACGGGCTCACCATAGCCCGTGCTGCTTGGAACTTTGGTTCCCAGTGGCTGAATCTAAAACAACTATGGCGCGCGCTCCCTCGAACTAGTCATCAACTTGTCTAGTTTCAAATGTTTCAGAGTCTTGGAGTATTACTTGTGTTGAGTTCAGTATCGTATGAGATACGAGAGCTTTGGATAGGCTTGCGCCTCTTCCTTCCTTACTATATAATGAGAGTTAAGGAATAACGTCCATTATTATTAGTTATTCTGTTGCCTTACTTTTACATGGTTCATTCTTTAGTCTATACGTACTGCACATCAAAAAAGAATGTTGATTTAGACAATATGATTGAAGACAATGTACCCTGGGTCACGGGAATCCCACCAATCAGAGAAGATTTCCGCTTGAACAAAAGCTTATTTTCTGGAGATTGTGACTTGTAAGGTGAGCGTTGCCTGGTGCTGGCGCGGGTTGCCTGGTGCTGGCGCGGGTTGCCTGGTGCTGGCGCGGGTAAGGTCGTCTTGCATCCGCCTGCATTGTCGTCCTTCAGACAGGACACATTCTCTTTACTCTATCTGCGCTTGGAAAGGAAAACAAAACAAAAAAAAGTATTTTAATTATTTACGCTCAAACGTCTCGAAAAAGTGTCGTGTTCTTTTTTATTATCTTTAAGAGGTACAAGTGTAACTAGTAGAGCGTCTCAGGCGACCTTTATCTGGTGTAGGACGGCTCGTCCTACCTGCTGTGGCGGCAACTTGTCTCTCAGCCCACCATAATGGCCTCCGGTACAAGAGATACATTTACATTACAGTTTAGCATATTGTATTTCTTGAATATTGTAAATCGTGTAATCGTAATTAAGTTAATGTAAGTTGCAAGTATGGCAGCAATATAGATGTGACACATTATTGGAGTTTGAATTTATAAACAGGTTTGAAGTATTTGGCATCCTGGACTAGGGGGGTATAATAGGGTAGAGGCGGCACGACTGACTGGTCGATTCTCTTTAGAAAACCAGCGGCTCCATTGTACTCCCTTGTGACTTGAGCTGAGACACCCGCTGTCTTGTGGTCACCGGGATCATTGTCTCGTGAGAAGGCGGGTCGGACGCTAGCCACCTCCGCTCACACCAAGTGTCATTCATATTTTATCACTATCGGTTACTTTCTCATTCCATTCACCTTGGCTCTAGGAGACTCGAACCGTGGACCCCCACGCGCGTGATGTCGAAGCTCTATCGACCGAGCTATTGAGTAATCTTGATAAGATTCTAGAAGCAACTACTGCTGACAAACTGGAATTTTCGGTTACTGCCGCGCTCTGCCACCTACGTTAATAACCTTAACAATACTGTCATATTTTAGTAAATTGTTTAGTGTTAATGTAGTCCAGAACAAGAGAATGGGGTGCCAGATAGTGCCATGTTGTCACTGCAGCTCCGGATGGTACGCCAATTCCAGCTTGCTAACTCAACCGGAAAATTAACAAACGCTTCATGTATTCTTAAAACGTTTTTGTGGTCAGATTAATTTAAAATTTATTGTTGTCGATTCAATTGTGGTGTGTGGCGATAACTGGGGACCTGTTTGATTTGGGGAGTGTTGGGGCGAGGTGTAAGTGGTCTTATTGTCACACTCTCTAAGCTTAGTATTGAGCAGTCATTATGCTGGTAGGCTGAGCGGATCGCTCTCACCTATTCCAGTTCACAACTTAATTCAGCTACTCGGTACAAGCAATTCAAACTAAATTATCAAATATAAAGCTAAAAAAAATAATGTGATAATCCTTAATGTCAGAAGGTGGGATTAATTAAATCAGTGATTACTGAAGATGATGGGCGAGTTGGGGGTGTGAGTGAGACTTGAACCTTGTGTGAGCCTAACCAACTTAGCCTCTCGTGCTCAACCATTACCGTCAAAGATCTGGAGACAGTACCAAGCACGGGATCATTATACTAACTTTTTTATCTTGCCTTTAATTCCCGTTGTTACATAAACAGGGGTTGTTGAACAATTAATCATGGTAGCATCAAATATAACTGGTTTTCAAATCTGTTACACTAATTTGAGGCCAACCGGGATGCGGTTACGGCTCGCATTGCGATCAGAACAAAACCCCCGTGTGGAAGCATTATCCTACATGTGCAGTAGAGGGTGACCTGGCCGGCCCACAGGGGAGCCTCGGGCCCAGCCTCCACAAGAGGAAATTAAGAGCCTCAAAATTCACCCAAAGTTCTCAGCTGGAGTTTATTGAATGTGCAGTCTGTGTATGTGTAGTGAACAATAGTAATGTTTTGTGAGAGGTACTTTGTTCTTTAGTCAAGGAAACAGGCATTGAATGATTTAATCTGTCACTGTGGTTAACTAGATTTAATATAATAGTCAGCTGCTAATGATGTTTGTTTACTAATCTGTACAGTTGTCACCACTTGCTGGCAACATCTTGCAGTGTTTACACCACTGCAACCAGTACTGCCAAAACAAGTACTATCATTCCTGGCAACACCACAACCGCTGCTTGCAATCATTAGGCCTGCAGCCGTTGTTATATGTATCATGTTTGTATCGACTATTTTAATGTCAATTCGAATATGTTTCATCTGAACATTAAAGTGAAAATAATGGAAAGTATATATGTGGCCCGGTCTCAGTGTATGTGCGTGTGTCACACAGAACATGTTGGCATGCGTGTACGTGTTTGCTGAAAACGTTTTCGTACACGAACATGTGGAACCGTGGCGTGTGTGTGCACGCAATCGTATGTGGGTGTGCGTGAGCCCGAGTGAGCAGACACCTGGTGGCGAGTAGAGGCTCGCGGCTGTGTTGAAGCCCACACCGCCGCCAACACTGACCTTCAGTGTGTGTCGCAGTCATTGGTACACTCTCTTCTTGCCACTTTCTAGTGTCTTCCCTCGTAAATCATGTTTCTTATTGTTTTCAAATAGTTTGCATCTTTTATGAACATCTCATTCCTCATCTTTACGCTTTCTACATCATTCTCATCTCTTTTTGTCCACGCCCACCTCTTGGCCTGTTTGTGACGGGGATTGGCTCCGACGACCATGGACGAGAACCTGGTGTGACTTGCTCCACTTCTAGGGGAAAGGATAGAAGACAGACTAAGTGCGTCACATTATTGAGGGAATTTGTATTTTTGTGTGGCACTGGTATCCTTGGTGTTACTGCCCCATGTAAATTATTGATCTGTCATTTAACTCCTGCCTGTTCTGCGCTTTCCTTTACTGTGTGTGAGAGGAAAAGACGAGAAACAGAGATGCCACCTGCAAAGAGAATGACTTAGAAGGGAATCTAAAGAGACAGCCATATTTACCTCACCGGACTTTCTCGACTTGTGGCCTTGTTTGTTCCCGTTTTCTGCTCGCTGTCACACGTTACTGTTGCTCTGCTACTGTTACCGTTACTGTTAGTGGATTCGGGCGTTCAGATCTGGCCGTCGACCTCGCTTCGTTTATGCTACATAATGTCTTGTTAATATTCAGAGAACAAAAAAAATCCTTGGAAAATGGCCAACTGTCCCCTTGCGGCAGGAAGGGCCCATCCCCAGTTTTTAGCGTCGTCCCACGTAAGCTGCGAGTCCCTCCAGCGGTCGTGAGGGTCCACCGAGATGGCGAGGGAGATAGATGGTGAGGGATGATACTCATTGAGAACGAGAGGGAGAAAAACTGGAAGGGTTGGAGAGCCTTCTTAGCACTCTGGCTCATCACTGTTGATCCGCTCGCCCCACATGTGCCAACACCTGTCTCGTGCCGTGTGCCAACACCTGTCTCGTGCCGTGTGCCAACACCTGTCTCGTGCCAACACGTGCCTCCTCCCCACCTCAGACGCCCAATCCGTTTCCGGTGATAACCACATCGTAACTAGATGTGAAAGTATTAGTTTCGCTGCGTGCGCAAATTTAGTATTATTGGAGAAAGTAGAAAAGATTATGCCAATAAGGCCGTGAGTGTAGGGGCCATGGGAGTGTCACAAGGTACTCTCCTCCCGCTAGGTGAACAACCTTGCACACAACACCCACTTCTTTTGACAGTTTGCGTTTTACTGTTTTCCCAGTGTTAATGTTAACAAAAATGGTTAGACATCTTTGTCCGCTGATATCTTGTATATTTTAGTTGTTTAAATCTTTGCTAATGTGGTTTATTCCCTCATAGTGAGAGGCTGGTTATTTGTGGAAGAGCGGGGGGTGCCTCACACCGTGCTGAAGGGTCACTGGCTGCCTCACACCGTACTGAAGGGTCACTGGCTGCCTCACACCGTACTGAAGGGTCACTGGCTGCCTCAAACCGTACTGAAGGGTCACTGGCTGCCTCACACCGTACTGAAGGGTCACTGGCTGCCTCAAACCGTACTGAAGGGTCACTGGCTGCCTCACACCGTACTGAAGGGTCACTGGCTGCCTCACACCGTGCTGAAGGGTCACTGGCTGCCTCACACCGTACTGAAGGGTCACTGGCTGCCTCACACCGTACTGAAGGGTCACTGGCTGCCTCAAACCGTACTGAAGGGTCACTGGCTGCCTCACACCGTACTGAAGGGTCACTGGCTGCCTCAAACCGTACTGAAGGGTCACTGGCTGCCTCACACCGTACTGAAGGGTCACTGGCTGCCTCACACCGTACTGAAGGGTCACTGGCTGCCTCACACCGTACTGAAGGGTCACTGGCTGCCTCACACCGTACTGAAGGGTCACTGGCTGCCTCACACCGTACTGAAGGGTCACTGGCTGCCTCACACCGTACTGAAGGGTCACTGGCTGCCTCACACCCGCCATGTTGACCCTCGGGTGACGGGACAATATTGACCAGAGGTGTACGCGGTCAGGTTTCACGACAAAGGCGTCTCTTGGACAAATATAATGCACTTTCAATATTTTATGTCTGTAAATAAGTTATATCATTTGAATCTACATATCCTATTCACGGTGGGATTGTTTTGTCATAGAGAAAAGTCTTGGAGTGCATGTTTAACTTCTCCGATTGTCTTTCGTCTGCGATTCAGTGGAGGGTGGAAGCAGGTTTGTTGACAGTAGAGAGGGAAATTGCTTGCATTGTACATATTGCACAGGACCTGGGGAAAGCTTGGGAGGTATACACACAACACCTAGAAATTGTCGGCTTCATTAGTCGTATGGCGGGTATACGAGGCAAGAGCTTTGGTTATAGAGTTATATATTTAGACAGTTTTAATTGTCGCTTTGAATTCTCCACTTGAGACTTGCAATCACTCGTCACGATGCTCTCGTACCCTCGGGGGTTCAATCTTCTCACTTTCAGGTAATGTCTTACGAATATCTACTATTTTATACTCAACAGTATATAAAACTCTTGTTACCCGGCCTTAGCTGTGAGAGCTGTTAGGTAAGAGCGCGAGTGTAGAGAATATTACTCTGGAGCGGAAGCAGTTACTGCCAGGAAGTGTCTGGCATCACTGCCACTCGCGCACACGGCGATCAGGTATAAAGATAATTGAGGGAAATTTTAAATTGATCAGACAAATAATTGGAGCATAGCGCAGTGCTGTGAAAATTAATTTTTTATCTTGACAAAAAATTTATAGTTCAATGTGCAGTAAAATGAAGTAATGTGGATGTTTTATTTCTTAAAGAGAAGAAACAGATGTTAGCTCAGCCTAGCGGTCCATCCCCATGATAAACATGTGCTGAGGTTCCCGGGAGACCTGTGGTGCTCCACACCTGTGGTGCTCCACACCTGTGGTGCTCCACACCTGTGGTGCCCCACACCTGTCCTGGAACACGCTGCACTTGATATCAAAATGTGCGCTTAAGTTTCTTGGAGGAAAAGCATTGCAAGTTGGTGTGTTTGGTGGCCTGTGTCGCCATGTTGGTGTGTTTGGTGGCCTGTGTCGCCATGTTGGTGTGTTTGGTGGCCTGTGTCGCCATGTTGGTGTGTTTGGTGGCCTGTGTCGCCATGTTGGTGTGTTTGGTGGCCTGTGTCGCCATGTTGGTGTGTTTGGTGGGCTGTGTCGCCATGTTGGTGTGTTTGGTGGCCTGTGTCGCCATGTTGGTGTGTTTGGTGGCCTGTGTCGCCATGTTGGTGTGCTTATTAATGAACGGGAAAGTTTAGTTTATATCCCATTGTTGGAACCTGTATGTCTACAAATTATGGTTGCCTGCATCGTGTGGAAGCGGTGAATCATATCCAATGTAAAGTGGGAGGCTTATATTGATACTGCCTCAGTTACCGGTCGGCGTATAGAGCCGGGCTTCAGAAACGTACAAGATTCAATTCACAACATTGTAGTTAAGTAGTGTTGTTGTTTTTGTCGATTCAGGGGCGACGACGATCGTTATAGTTAAGTGTTTGTCAATGTAGTTAACATTGTTTGTCTCGGTTGAGACGCAGAGTGTAGTCAGGTGTCGAAAACATTACGTTGAGGCGGGACTCGACGAATTTGCTGGAGAATAAGAATGTGTACACTGTTGGTAATTACAGTGGCTGTGGCAGTGGGCGGACAGCGCCAGACGCTGGCTTGCCCGCCCACATACAACGGGGGGGGGGGCAACAAGCTCCTCCATAATGACCCAACAAGTCTATCCACTTAAACTGGTCGGTACAGCTACGGCTTCTCTTCTTATAGGGGTCGGTGTTCGATGTCCGATAGTCAAAGTGATTGGGCACCGTTCCTTCGCTGTGTCTAGATATCTATTCCAAGTGCTATATGATCATGCTTGCTTATCGGTTTCTCCCGATAATTAAGTGGGCCAAACACACGAGTATTTTAGGGTTACAATAAACCCCAGCTATAAAAGGCATACCGCACTAAAATAAATTTCATAAATTTATTGAAATAACAAAAGAAAGAAGTGTTCGAGTTGGTCCCCCGCCAGCCATGACAGGGAGACGGTATACTAACATGGTACAGAGGTAGGAACCGCGACTCGGGAATGTTGCGGGAAGTGGTTAGGAGGAGGTGAGGGCAGGTGAGGACCTGCCAGAGGTTAGGGCCCGGAAGAAGCAGCGGCACCTGAGCCAGGGAGGAAGCTGTGGCCGCTGGGGTCTCGGGTCTCACTAGAGAGAAACCTCTGGTGTCAAGATGCGGGTCACCACTTTCCTGTTCCTGCTGGCGGTGGTGGTCCCGACTCCCATCACCAGGCGTCAACACCTGCCAACATGTGCACCCTTACGCTTGCCAACAATATTCACTCTACAGATTATTTCTGGGGATCTTTGACTGAGAGCAGTAACATTATACCGCACAGCTCTGGGAACCGGTAGACAGGTGTGACGACAGTTTTCCCAGACAGTTGAAGGTTGGAGGAGGAGCTTGACCCGAGGTGCTGCCGACGGAGGCACATGTGGAGGTCGCGGAGACATTAGTGAAGCATGTAGTGTGGTGGCGCCTCCCTGGGGGAAGTTGGCTGGGGGCGCCGCTCACTGGCGGCTCTCTGCTGCTCCTCCCTGGCCCTCTCTCTCTCCTCCGCCTCACGCACGCACGCACACTTGGGGAAGAGGCGGCGCTCACCAAACTAGCCAACAAACCAAGAATGTAGATGTGAAAAAGACATGCTTATAATGCATATTATGTAAGGTTATATAGTTTTGTTTTGGGCTTACATAGGGTAACTTTCTCTTGAGGAGTATTATAAAGGGTTTGTTTGCGGGGGTATTCGTCAAAGTCCTCGGGCAGTATTACCATCNGCATACCGGTGAATCTTCTCTAACTTTGTCTTGTGTTTAACTAGGTATGGACTCCAGGCTGGAGCTGCATATTCCAAGATTGGTCCGACATAAGTGGTATACAGGGTCCTGAACGATTCCTTACACAAGTTTCTAAAGGCAGTTCTCATGTTGGCCAACCTAGCATATGCCGCTGATGATATTCTTTGATGTGGGCCTCTGGGGACAGGTTCGGTGTGATATCAACCCCCAGATCTTTCTCTCTATTAGACTCTTGCAGGATTTCACCTCCCAGAAGGTACCTTGTATTCAGCCTCCTGCTCCCTTCGCCTAATTTCATTACTTTACACTTTCCCGAGTTGAACTTTAGCAGCCATTTTCTAGATCATTCCTCCAGTTTGTCCAGGTCATCCTGTAGTCTGTCTATCGTCATCTGTCTTGATTCGTGTGTGTGTGTGTTGTGTGTGTGTGGGTGTGTGTGTGTGTGTGTGTGTGTGTGTGTGTGTGGTGTGTGTGTGTGAGAGAGAGAGAGAGAGATCACTTGCATTGTGTTGACAAAATAATGAGCTCATTGTGGGTGATATAAACGTGTGAGGCTGAGCTTGACTCTTGCGTCAGAGACAAGTGAGGCTTGTGACCCACACTCTTGTCTCAACTGTGTTGTTTACCTTCTACACGTGTCTGTAACTATTTCAGGTACTCTGGGTGTGTGTGTGGTTGTTAATCAATGTTGTGTGTGTCCGTGTGTTTGGAATCTTTGTGTGTTTCACATGTTCCTTATGTATGTTAACATGTTTCAGTCCTTGTGTGTTTTTGTTTGAGCATGTGTGCCATTCATGTGCATGTCTTTGTCCGTGTATGTATGTTTGTATACATGCATGTATGGTTTGTTATGTACATGTGTGTTCTTATCTCTGTATGTGTTAGTGTGCATGTGTGTGTATTGTTTCGTGTACTGTGTGGGGGAGGGGTTTCATACAAAGCTGTCGTTGTATGAGCAATGTATTCAACCATCTAACACACGCTAACAACCACCACAACCAACAGCATGAGCATAACCTACCTCTTCAGTCGCTGTTACAACAGCTACGGTCTAATAATTTGTCACCAGCGGGGCGCCACGTCCTTGCGGGAGGCGCCCGGCCGTCAGGTGCGCCAAGGACCTCCAGAAAGTGAGCCCCCCGCCCGCTCTAGCAGCGGCGAGATTGCCCAACGGTAAACGGATTGAACGGCGATAATCACGTACCGGAGCTCGTGGTCTGTGTCACCTTGCAAGCTGGTAGTTACTGTGTGAAATGTTGTAAAAAATGTCCTCGCCATTTTGGCCCGACACGTGGGTTTGGGTGCGGGTAGCCATGTTGTGGGTGTTTATGCTAGGTTCTGGGGAATTTATTTTTGGCTCGGATTATTTTGTTAGGGTTTTCATTGCGTTTTATTTGTCGTATTTTATAGCATAAGGTAAAAGAGGATATAATTGTATATAAAGTTGAAGTTTTCGACTGTAGTGGATATGGCTATCACGTTAGTTCATCTTCATTGGCAGGATAATTACTAGGGCCACTTGGCTTTGTTGGGGGTTTATAGTGTCTGACCCACAGAGTCGTATTTAATAATACATCTTTAGAAGGATATATATGTATATATGTATGTATGTATGTAGTATATATATATATATATAATATATATATATATATATATATATATATATATAATATATATATATATAAATAAATAAATGTGTGTGTTAACCAAGTTTTGAGTGTTAATCCTGTGTTCGTCTTGGAGAGCTGTGGTACATGTGTTAGTGTGGTACATGTAGTGTGGTACATGTGTAGTGTGGTACATGTTAGTGTGGTACATGTTAGTGTTACATGGTACAGCATCACCACCACAGCCGCCGCGGAGTGTGTGTGTACGGGGTGAGCTCCTCTCCACTCAAGGCTTTCCATTTCCCCCGTCAGAATTTTTATTTTGTTTTTATCGCGAAACGTTGCAAGTGGCGTGTAACCCTCGAGGCTGAGGC
The DNA here is from genome assembly GCA_020271785.1 of Procambarus virginalis. NCBI lineage: Eukaryota > Metazoa > Arthropoda > Malacostraca > Decapoda > Cambaridae > Procambarus > Procambarus virginalis. Next base: position 4,481,543 of record WNGS01001312.1, on the reverse strand, counting down.
ATGGAAAGCATCCATGTTTCAGTGGTACTGTTGTGTTGCCTCGCTCTTGTAACGTATTGGTCGAGTCTGTAAATACTGCGATGTGTGAGGGTAGGGGAGAGGTCGCCAGGCAGCACGAGGGAACGGTAATAAGTCATAAATGTATTCAGAACAAACTGTAACTGTTACATTGCCGTTAGTTGATGATGTACTCTCGACAACAGTATATAAGTAAAATATGAAAGCAATAGGGACTTATGATACAAGTTTATTGTATGATAAGGTGATGGTTTGGTAGTGGTGTCCTGATGACATTCCCCCCCCCCCTCCTATCTCAGGATCCCAGCCATTATCTAACCGTTATTACGTCCCATCCCGGATATTCCTTCATCTTGTGGCACATGTTTTTGGGCGCGTGTGTGTGTGTGTACCCCTGGCGCCCGTCGTCCCAATAATGGCGACGGTAATCACGCTTCTTGTCGTGTAGTTCTTGACTCTAGTCGTCTTGGGGGCGTGTGGCGCCGGCACCGTCGTCCTCCTCTGCGCTTCCGGCAACCACCGTTAGATTTCCTTCTTAAAAACAGCTTGTAAATTGAATTTACTGCCCGGGAGGAAACTACACACACATGGTATTATTGGTAATTAGATTGTCAGTTTCTCCACATTTTTGAGTCGGCCACAAGGCTTAGGAAATGGCGGTGACGTCATAAGTAGTGACGACATAATTATAAAATATAAAAACGGCAGGAAATCTGCCGTTCTTGCCCTCGGCGATTATCGCTTGGATCAACTTCACTTTTAATGTTTACTTGTGCGGCTCCTGATGCCTTGTTGGTAGGTGGCCGTTCTCTAAATTACTTCACTCTCCATTAACTACGTAGTCACTGTTGTCTGATAGCTGTGGATCCGTTGGTGACTTTGGCGGGAATTGTCACATCTGATTTGGATTGTCACAGCTGATTAGGATAAATAAGAGTCGATGGTCTGTTGATAGCTTTACTGAGATGAAATGTTTGAACCATTTATCTGTTGAGTTGATTTGATGAGTTGACCTCTCATCTAGGCCTAATGGTCTCCAGCCACAAGGTTGTGTCTCAGTTCTAGGTCTTCTTCGCTGGCTCCTGCTCTCAGGAGCTTCACCTGTGTAGCCCCATGAAACCCTGGCTCTCTTGTCACGTGTGTAAATACCTGGCACTTGCAGGTGTGTGAGTAAAGACGTATAAGGCGTGGTGTCCGCCGTTTTGTGCTGGCGTAAGGGTGTGACGTTTACAAACGCCTTTTAAATACCTGCCTCTCTCTCTCTCTCTCTCCCTCCCTCCCTGTCACGCAGTAAATGCCTTCTGAGACCCACCGTAACCTCTCATTGTTTTATAGTGTGTGTGTGTGTGTGTGTGTGTGTGTGTGTGTGTGTGTGTGTGTGTGTGTGTGTGTGTGTGTGTGTGTGTGTGTGAGCGATGAAGTCACCTCTACGTTTCCCGCCATTCAGCTCATCTAGCAATCGCCCCCCCCCCCCCACTCCCCGCCTATCACACAGACACATACCTTGATCCCTGTACCCTATTGTTCCATGGTAAGCTCCAGTCACTGCTGGCATCCCACGTCCGCTCACCCTTCACCAGAAGCGTTTGTCTCTCTCCCAGAGGCAGCCATGTACGAGTAATGCTTTGTGCAATAACTACCTGTGACGATAATTCTCCTTTATCTCCCTCACCTGCCTTGTTTTCTTCATGGCTTAAATTCCCTCCTTTCTCTCTGGCAAAAGCTGGACGAGTAGTGCTGGCGCAGGTGGTGGCGAGCCTGCCGTCAGGTGGCGAGCCTGCCGTCAGGTGGAGCAGCAGGTCAGAGCACACGCCTGCCAAGCCACAACACTACTCACCTAGGTGACGATCAACACGAAAACCTGCAATTATACAATAAGCTAAGAGTCATTTACTTATTCAACAAGAATGTCTAATATACCTTTAACCATATATTTGACCGGGGGCCAGACAGCTGAGTGGACAGCGCTTCGCATTCGTAGTCCTGAGGTTCCAGTTTAGATCCCCGGTGGGGGCGGAAACAAATGGGCATAGTTTCTTTCACCCTGATGCGCCTGTTACCTAGCAGTAAATAGGTACCAGGGAGTCAGACAGCTGCTATGGGCTGCTTCCTGGAGATGTGTAACAAAAAGGAGGCCTGGTCGAGGACCGGGCCGCGGGGGACGCAAAGCCCCGAAATCATCTCAAGATAACCTGGCAATCAATCCAGATGTTAATTATTTAATATATTAGTACAATAAGTGCACATAGGCTATATATACTATGCATTTTAGAAACTTGATCCGTAAGATTTAATTCACAATAACACAAGAGGACTGTTATCCCCTACATTGGACTGATAGCTTGAAGCACCAAGAGTGTTGGCTGAT